>JAQFVV010008553.1:0-27968 GCA_028023455.1 Epiperipatus broadwayi | reverse complement strand
GTAGTTAATAGACAGGCTATGAGTACACAGACTCTCACATGACCCACCACTCGCCACACTATCTCATAACACTGATACACCTGAACACACATATGTCAAAAAGATAAATAATCACCAATATATGTATTTCATGCTAAACCAGCAATCATCATTTGGTCCAGATTACCATCTCTACAAATATATGCTACAAGCGATCAGATATATATATTAAGATAGCAAATCCTCCTACTTTAAGGGATAGGCTTCAATGTATTCCACACTCCAACTCTTCAACTATCCATCCAATTGAAAATCTGATGATGGAATGCTCAAAGGCCACCCTTAGGCTGAGATTATTGTCACATGTGTATATATAAGCCTGTGTATTTCATCTATTACATATTAGAGATGTCTGCCTATCCCTTATATATGTATTTAATGGATTATGTCCTGTACACGAGGGGTCATATTGACCTTTAGGTCAACATGGGTGTGACAATAATCTCAGCCTAAGAGTGGCCTTTGAGCATTCCATCATCAGATTTTCAATTGGATGGACAGTTGAAGAGTTGGAGTGTGGAGTACATTGAAGCCTGTCCATTAAAGTAGGAGAATTTGCTTTCTTAATATATATATATATATATATCTGATCACTTGTAGCATATATGTGTAAAGATGGTAATCTGGACCAACTGATGATTGCTGGTTTAGCATGAAATATGTATATTGGTGATTATTTATCTTTTCGACATATGTGTGTTCAGGTGTATCAGTGTTATGAGATAGGGTGGAGAGTGGTGGGTCATGTGAAAGTCTGTGCTCATACCCTGTCTATTACATATATAGACACAGGTGTATATATAAGCCTGTTTATTTCATCTATTATTATTATTATTATTATTATTATTATTATTATTATTATTATTATTATTATTATTATTATTATTATTATTATTATTATTATTATTATTATTATTATTATTATTATTATTATTATTATTATTATTATTATTATTATTATTATTGTTGTACCATTAATTATGGTATGTGTGTTGGTATTCAGTTAAAGGGGAAGGATTGCTGAAATAAAGAACTATATTCATAATAATTGTATTTTAGTGATTAATAATAAATCTATGTATGTTATCACCTAGAAATGTAAATGAAAATATGTCCTTGTATAATTAGAATAGATATTCAATCTATTTATTTTAATTAAAGAAATAAAGAAGGTATTATATCCTTAGAGAAAAAAATTGTTCTAATTAAAGATGGCTGATCAGAATGTTCATACACAATACAAGTTATTCTGAAGAATCTAACTTTCATCTTATAAAAAACTTTCACATGACTCTCAACCATGCATGCTATCTCATACCACTGATACACTTGATCACACATGTTGAAAAGATAAATAATCATATATATATTTTGTGTTGACATATGTATGATCAAGTGTATCAGTAGTATGAGATAGCATGGATGGTTGAGAGTCATGAGAAAGTCTGAGTTCAAACACCTATATAATACATATAGAAGTGCAGGTATGAAAAAGCCTGCACTGTAGAAAAAATTCATATTTCTTATAAAAAACTGTAAAAAAATATTTAAACAATTATTTCATTAAACATGATTTTACGTTTTCTTTTGTAAAGTATGTAGTTCATTCAACTTTGAAGAGTTATTATACAGCTCAAAGTGAGTGCTAAACTGAAACCGGAGATAATAAAAATAGGCTAACATATACATTAACAAATCCAAAATATAAATTCATTCATCGGAAGAGCACACGTCTGAATATATATATATATATATTTATATATTTATATAAGTGTATATATATATATATATATATATATATATAACACTTATTTTTAACAATTATTACTACACTTAGGTATTGGAATACTCTATATGTAAAGTTTATCATTTAAAAGTCAAATAATTTTTTAATATGATAAAACAATAATAAAAATTAAGCAATTTAATATTTAATGAAAGATTATTTTAATTTTAATAAATTATAAAAATATTTTATTTGTTGTTGTTTTAGGGGGAGGGGTGTCATTTTAGTTTTATTAAGTGTAATGTTGAAATATAATTGTTTTACACTCGCAAGTTTGGAAGCATGTTTTTGAATTAAATTATGTTTCCTAATCTTCTATGTAGTTCGTGATATAAGAATGATAGCAGAAAAATATAATTCTGTTTTTTAAAGAAATCATGCAGTGTTATGTGTAATATTTAAATAGCTTCAATTTTGATTATTAATTAATTTATTTTTACTTATTTGCAATAAGTTTATTTTGTATCACATTAATGTAGATAAAATTATAGTAGAGCTTCTTATTAAAGTTAATCTAGCTTTTTTAGGTATTAAAGGAAAGCTATAAATTTCATCTTTTACAGATATAGTGAAAAATAATTATTGCTTACTACCTTTTTATTTATTTTTTAATAAGTAAAAAAAAAAAATCACAACAAGTGAAATAAATTAATGTTTTAGTTGTAATGAAATACAAATGATTGTTTTTAATACATAGAAACAATATTCTATAGAACATTGCTTACATTTTTATTCATTGATAGAATATGCAATTAAAATGTATTTTACATTAAAGAAAAATTGAGAATATTAATTTTAAAACTATTAAAATTGATTAAGTATAATAATAATAATTGATTACCTATTTGCTCAAATGTTAAATTAAGTTCAATGATTAGAAATGATAGCTTGAGCTTCAATCTATGAATTTTAGTCTATCACTGCGCTCCCCTCCCACAAACACTAATTATCTATAGTGTATTTTGATTTATAGCCAGATAATATTATAGTTAATATTTAAAAAATGTTTTTTTTTTTAGTTTTCAAAATATATAATAGTGACTGTTAAAATAAAAAAACATGTCAGTTTTTAGGTATGCAAATTCCATATTTGGTTAATGGAAAAAAGAGTTATTTTATATAGAGATATATCAAACTGATATTTTGTCAGAATGCAGATATTCTCCAATCTTCTTGGTTATTTTTGATGAGTCACATCTACAGATATGCTGGGACTTCTATAGAAAGGTTATTCAAACAGTCCCTAAGATAACTCTGCTTTTAAATTATATTTGCATTGACATGGATAAGTTAATTATTGGCCTCTATAAAAATAAAATATCTTTATTACTCTTAGTTATTTAAACATTGATCTAATCTCATTTTTCAATATGGTAAATACTGCATATTTAAGCAAAGCCTACAATTATATTAGGATCATAACCATTTAAATCATATTATTTTAAGTTTGCTTATTTGCAACTCTCACATCTATTTTCTAAAAAAAAAAAAATTTTTTTCTGCATGTTAATTTGTTAAATTTTATTGTTAATTTTTATGCCATCTTCATATTGCTGTTTTTTTTTTGCTTATTAGTTTTTAAAGCTTTGTTCTTTTATTCTATTGGAACATTGTTTATCACATTAAAAAAAACTGTTCTCCATATTATATATCAGATAATTACAATATAGTTAAAAATTTTAACTTGCATTAAGTTTACTTCTTTTATACAAATAATTGATCAAAAACATTCACTACATGTGAAGTGTGCAAATATCACTAATGAAATAATATATATAAAGGTACACACATTTAATTAAAACACATAT
The DNA here is from genome assembly GCA_028023455.1 of Epiperipatus broadwayi. Classification (NCBI taxonomy): domain Eukaryota; kingdom Metazoa; phylum Onychophora; class Udeonychophora; order Euonychophora; family Peripatidae; genus Epiperipatus; species Epiperipatus broadwayi. The sequence goes on along the minus strand of JAQFVV010008553.1, from coordinate 24,335 downwards.
AAATAAATATTACCTCTACCATACACACATTGTGCTTCACATTCCTCTTTGGTATTAAAATTGTTCTTGTTTCCTTGGCAACCAGTATAAGCAAATGTTTCACAGTTTCGAGTAGAACTATTGTAGTAATACTTTATGCCAGGACTACGGCAGTTCCCAGGTGCCCTCGGTAGAAAACATATTTCTGATGCTAATAATAACAACAACAATAATAATGATGATGATAGTAATAATAATGATAATGACAACAACAACGAAATAAAAACATTTTTTATCAAATTAAACTATTTCCACTTTTATATAAAACAAAAAAAAAAAAAAAAGAAAAACATGATAAAAAAATATGTTAACTAGTTTAATTTCTCAATACTATAAAAAACAACAACAACAAATAAGTCAAATCAAAACAAATCATAATAGAATTTTTATATATCGACTGATTATTTCAGTTAGAATATTTTCGAAAGTAATAATTCATAAAGACTTTAAAAATTAATCTTTTAACCCTTTAACCGCTAATTATATTATTGGTTGTATGAGGTAAAAATCAAATCTTTTAATTGGCCAACTCACAAACTGAAGACAAAGCCTATTGTTAAAACATATTCACCTATAATATTAAATTCAACTCAGATACGTTTATAAAAAGTATATTACTAATTTTTCAGGTTATGAAAGAGAACGAAAGTTCTTTCAAAAATAAATTGCTATTTATTTATTATAAAATATATTCAATTTCGGCAAATATAAAGTGAATGTCTAAACAAAAAAGTGCTGACGCAAACGCTTTTTTTCAATTTTACGTTCTGGAAAAGTAAAGATTTCTTTTTGCTAAATCTTACATATTTTTACTAAAATCTTCAATATTTTTCGAAAATAATTTTGTTTTTTTAGTATATTTTTTAAAAAACTATTTTGATTTCTCATTTTATATTTTTTTAATACTTAAATTACATTCAAAATGAAAATCTCAGCATTTTTCTTTATTTTCTTTGATCAGGCGGTTTCTTTGTTCTTTCCAGCCAATCAGAATGTCTTTTTCATCTGACAGCCGGCTGACAGCCAATCACCAACAAGGTTCTTCTTTGTTTAGTTTTAAATGTGATTTTTTTGATTTTTTACTTGTAAAATAATTCGGAAGAGGGCACCATCTTACAGAACTTTTAAAAACCTAATCAATAACTGTCAAACGAATATTCTACCATTAAAACTAGCAGAATTAGAGTGACGTCAGATGTCGACGAGATGCCTCGTAAGAGGCGGTTGAAGAAATATAATACCTTGCCTCTATCCTTATCTTTTATATATACATAATGTTTAACCTACACTCCGTTAAATTATATATGTAACCATGTTGAGTAGAGATATGTGAATATGGTTACAAAATATATGCTGTTTTACAATAAACAATGTTTACAGTTTTTAGTTGAACTTAATGCACAATTTTGTTATATTTATATACATAGGTGTGTGTGTCTATGTTTGTGTGTGTGTGTTACGTATGAGGATGCCTCAAAAGTACTTTTGAAAACAGTTTATTAGCATAGCAAAAAATAATTAAACTAATGAATATAAACCTATATTTTATATAGTTTAAATATTTATTAACTTGTACATGCCACTATGTATCATGCTAATTTTAATGTTTAAAATTAAACTTGGTAAAACTGATTATTCTTAATATTGTTAGCATTTTTCTGTCATGTAATTAGCCTTAACCCAATCAATTTAGTCTCTGCAAGCAATATTGATTGGTAACAGTTATCACTATTTTTTAACTAAAAAACAAAATAATAATAATAAATCTCTAAAAATTTTATCATTTAAAGTTGGCAAAGCTAGTGAATAATTTATTTTTATTAATTGCACCCTACAATGAGATATTTAAAAATCTGAATTACTTATTATATAAGATTATAATTCTAATTTATGGTCATATATACACAATAAAGGAAATATAACTCAAATTTACTGAAAAACATTTTCGACCATAACTATAATTTTTTTCTTTATTTTATATTGACGTTAAAGTATTATAATAAACTATCCAAGTTCATGAAAAAATATTTTTACTACCACTTATAATTAACAACTGGTAATGAATAGATAAAGATAAAAATATAAGTTTTTAAGTATTCAGCTTTAGTATCACCTATCATTACGAGGCAGCCGCCAAAAAATAAAGAATATTCATTAATATTCACCAATCACAAACAAAAAACAGTCATAGATTTGAATTATCAAAGGCAAAAATTGGATGTATGGAGATAAAGGACAGAAAATGAAAAATCAAAGAGAGCTGGATAATATTAAGCTACCAATTTTCTATTAATGGAAAACATTTCTTTGTTAAGGAAGTGGGATAGTTAAATATATTTGAATATTTTTGAATAGTTAATTAATCACTACATATAAAGTAAAAATAAGATCTCTAGAGTCATATTATTATAACTGTAAGCTACAAATATGGTATACCTGATAGGCAGTAATAAAGCTGAATATTTCAAAATATATCTTTTCTGTATATGGTTCATTAATTAACAGTCGTTTATTACGATAGTTTAGAAATAAAGGAAACAATCTATAGTTTATATATAATCAATGAAATATAATATAAATCTTTATTATATAATAATAACAACTTGTAAATACATCAACAGAAAATTATATATATAAAAGCCTTTTTCGGTAATTCTAATTTTTTTACCCTTCTCAATATGATACCTCCTACTAATACTAACACGTATATTACGTATATAGTGACATCTACCAACATTTCCTATAATTCATTATTTTAATCTTTTAAAAATTACAGTTAGATATTTCAATGCTAAAAATCAGAAATTATAAAATTAAATAAATAAGCAATCTTAAGGTCTGTTGTTAAGCAAATCAAGCTAGTATGTATTATAACATTAATATTTTTCAGGTCCATTCCATTAATAACATTGTTTTTCAATTTTAATTTCAGTTATTCTATCCTACAATGATGTTACCTTGATTCAATCATTTGATCAATATGGTTTAAAACCATTTAATGGTTTTATTTTAACTGAATCTATAATTTAACTTTCATTTCCTTCTTAGATAAAAGACATAATCAAAAAATAGAAATATCTCTAAATTCAACATTTTTGGCTGAATATAAGAGCATTTTTTAGATTACATTAATCAAAATAAAAGGTACTTTTTAATTTATTTAAAAGCATTTTTTTCATTTCAAGTATAGTTTCATTTTTAATGATATTTTAATAATAAATATAAATAATATTTTATTTTTATAATTATTATTTTTTTACACTCTGAAAATCCATGATAAGCCACAATATTTTTTCTCCCCACAACATCAATAAAGAGTATATAAATGTTATAAAATTTCTTTACTTTTTTATTTTTCTATATTATTTTATATATGAACAATTATATGCCTTGCTTTAAACACTTTATTGCAATCTTTTATATATAATTGGAAATTTTCAAAAATGTATTTAAAGCAAGAAATGAAGATTCTTTGCTATGTTTTTTTTATTCAATATTTGTAATACTTCTTAAAAAATTGTTGTTTTTATTAGATTTAAAAGCTTTGAAAAGACAATTATCCTAAAATATAATTTAATTTTTCTACAAACCAATGGTATTTCTGAAAAATTAAGCATATATTTTAAGCCTTAAGTTAACTATATTTAAAGATTAGAAAAATATTAACTCTCAACCATTACACACCTGTGGTCTATTATACTATTCTCAATTTTTAAATGTCTTAATTTCATGATATTACTTAAAATGAACAAATGTTGATTTCAAAACATTACTAAGTATGTGTCTTTTGTTAAAATTAGATTAATTTAAATTTATCTCATGTAGCATAAATTTTATGCCTTTTTTGATTTAGCAGTATCTCATACCACTTGTAATCTTAATGACTGTGAATATTTTTATCTTTTTTAAATGTTCACTTTTTAACTACTTTTTACAATAAATATAATAAAAATTTTGGTAACTAATGACAATAATAACAAAAAGCAAATTTATTTTATTATGATAACTGATTGTATAAAAAACAATCAATTAAATCCAGTTTAAAATAGATTTATTTCTTTGTTTTTGCAATTTTATGACTATATATTTTTTATTAAATTTTTTAAATATATATTGTAAAAAATGCTTATAATAAAAATCAAATTTGAAATGATATTTATATAATCAAATATTCTCTTTTTAGGAACAGTATGATATATCATTTATATGACTAAACCACATTGTAATCATTGTGTGTTAAATATCAAAGTATCTCACATGAACACTATACTCATTTAATTTATTATCCTATATAGTTTAGTGCAGTGGTATATTGTCAGATTAAAAATTAAATATTTCTGAATTTATCCCACAATGGCTACAATGTCATTTTGTAATATAATTACTACACTCACTTTCAGTAACCACTCATGAGAAAAAAAATATTTTATAAAATTTTTAAGGTTCCAAATTTGATTTTTTTATTATGAGCATTGTTTACAATAAAAATATTGTATATGTATAAAAATAATAAAATTATAACCATAGATGGCAAAAATGGAACTTTTAACAGGGATCAGAAGGTTTCATTTTTTATAAAAAAAACCATTCACTATCTTATTATAATAATAATAATAAAATAAATTTTATTTTCATTATTATAAAAATTACTTACAAAAATATTATAATATTTATAAAAATAACCATAGATGATATAAAAATGAAGAAATAAATTGATTTACATTTACAGTTTAGACTACAAGTAATATAAAATACCACTAAAACCCAAAAAGTACACTATGATTTGATTTTTGGAAAATATAGCCATATTCAAGAAGGTAATGAGATGGACACTTGTTCAATTTTTAAAATTCTATAAAATTAAGGCATATAAGAATTTATGCAGTATCACATTGTGAATAACAGTTTATGTTACTTTTACTAGCAAAAGATGGCATACCACTGGGTGGCTAACCATTTGATTATTTATCTTATTGACCAATTGACACTCTCAAATCAAACCGCTTCAGCTTCACCTATTTAAATAGAAAGTAGGTTGAAGTAAAGAAGGGTTCCCCTCTTTTCTTCCAAAGAGTAAGCTTGTGGTTTAAGACCTGTAGAGGTCCCCACTATCGCATTTTATATGCATGTGCTTGAGGCTATAGCCTTAATAAATATTATTTACAGTTGGAAATAACTTTATGAACCTGAAACTCTTGATATATACAAAATGTAAAATTAAATGAAAATATGAATTCAAAAAAAAATATAATAATGTAATTATCAATTGCTTAAAATAGCCTGAATTACACTTTGCGGCACTGATTTCAGTATAGATTACCTATAAAAATGATAAAGTCAAAAGTTAATATGTTTTTCAATATATACATTTAAATGATTTGTTCAAAATTGTATACAAATTAAAATTTCAAAAAACAAAACAAAAAAAAACATACAATATAGTAAAGATTAGTTAAGGTTGTGACAAGGACCATAATTTTATTAAGCTTAGTTTTTAATTTTTATTGATTTATAATTTTATCCAATCATATATTTTTAAATATGACCATTGAAACATCACATGATCCCTTTTTCTTTATATTTATTTAAGCCATTAAACTAATAGAAAGTTTATTTATAGTGTCACATAGTATAAGTGTTAGTAATCGATAGATCCAAGAAGGCTGTGTATCATCATCCTTATTTAATGTTTTCTGACAAATTTTTAACTTATGGCTTCCATCAGTGAGAAGCCTCATATTTGAGAGCAATGCACCTGAATTTTTGAATCTACACACTCTTTCTAAATTTGCCTATATGGTTAACTCTAAAGCTATCATACTAAACTGAAAACAATAATGTTTTCAATGAAAACTAGTTTGCCTGCTGGGAAAGTGCTGTAGATCTACAGTTCTACATGCATTGCTTCCAGATCCAAGGCTCTTCACTGATGAAAGACATAGGCCAGAAACTAACTGGATAATATTAGAAAGAGGTGTGGATAAGGATTATAATGCACAATCTTCTAAAATATATCGATTATTAGAGCATGTAGTCTATGGAACTATTGCGTGGAAATGACAAATAATTTAATTTTTTTAAATCAATTTTTCATATTATTTTTTAAAACAACAACAACAATATTTTAATTAAAATTCATTTAAGCAATTTTAAATATTTAATCATTAACAACTGCTTTAATTTTATATATTGTAAAGAGGTCTCTGGATTTATTTTGATTGTAATTTTTAAAAACCAAAATTTTATTTGCGAATAAATTATTTAATTCTTGTTTTCATCAGTTATTAAGTCTAAGGAAGTGCTGATTTTTTTTCTAAAGCAGGAAATTTTGTATAAAATTAAAAAAGAAAGAAAATGTACCATTTAATGTATAATCGATATGTTTTTATTTCTACATTTCTAATATTGTTTATGTAAAAAATTTCTCTTTTCACTGGAATTTAAATCTCATTTTGACATGTTTTTTTAGGAAAATGTGCCTCCTACTATATTTTGAGCCTATTCTTATATGTATAACTTAAACAATATCGATTTTAAATAGAAATGATGTTATAATAAACATTACGTTATTATATATATACATATATAAAGTTTCCTAATTTTTAACGGTGGTAATAAATAAAATATTTTTTATAAAAATATAATGAAAATTTCCACATAAGTAAATATATAGAAATTACATAAGAAACATTTAATTTTGCCTTGATATTAAGTTGACATGATATAATTGAAATTTTAGGCATTCTATACTGGATATGTGATGGAATTTACATATAATAGCCATTGTAGCGTTTGACGTCTTTTTGGTTTATTGTATATATTTCTACAATCTGCATTTAAATCGTGATTGGACAAACCAGTTATAAATTCAACATTCAGAAGTTCAGATTACAGTTAGTTGATGGCCAGTAACTTAATGTTTCCCAATCCAGCAATCTATTTTGAATTCACGTAATTATAATGCTTACCTGAATTAAGTACAAATGGATGTATATATACACTTACATCATTTCAGGAAAAAAAAAAATTCAAATATCTGTTTTTCAACAAAAAAAAAGGTGAGGAAACATACATTACCAGGCTAATCTTTTATTTACTGGAAAATATAAATAAATTTTTCAAGTTGGATATGGGCTACGTACTTAAAAATATATATTTCTATTTTAACTTATATAAAAACATTTTACATTTTATCAGACTTGGATTCAAACTTCAAGTTATGGGATTTTTGCATATATGTGTGTGCATGTTATGTAAGAGATAAATCTTGTATTGCAAGGTTATCTTTACTTATATGTATATTCTAGCCATCACGAAATGCTGACTCCATGTAGGAATGAAAAAAAAATGTCAAAATAAAATTATTTTAAAATAATAGTTTTTAAAGAACAAACAACATTATTAGATTTGTTTTAAGGTAGCCCCTCTTTAAAAAAATATATTTATATTTTGCTTTAATTATTCAAAAAAAGCATTACCATTGGATTTTAAGAAAGATAGTGCACCATTCACTTTTGTAATAAATTCTCACAATTTGAATACTATAAACTATTCACTGTGAGGTGAGTATAATTGTTTGTAAAATATGTTATGTATCTTTAGAATGTCAAAATTATAATAGCCAATGAGGCATGATTACTTTTACTCAATGAAGGGCATAGCTTTATTAAACACCATCCATGGATTTTCACGGTGTTTGAAATGATACCTTGGTTGAAACATAGTATAAATTGTACATTCATGGAGGATTTCAATAAGGTTTAGATATAATGGTCATGAATTGTGGCTGTTAACTATTAAATTTATATAATTAAAGTCTTGTATCACCATTATTATGATTTGTAAGATTATAAGTTGAAATAAATTATATTTCCCCTCATCTCTATGTAACCAGTGGGATGATTAATTTCCATAGTGTGAGATTGAGAATAAGTTTTCTTACTCCTCTTGTTGTTACTCTCTCTTATAACTGTCTATTTATGGGGATTTCTATAGAATTAGATATAGATATGTACTTTTTTTCTTCTTTATGAACTATGTGATGAATGACACTGTCACCATTTAAAAAAAAGGGGAGAGGTGCTTTTTTCTTTTTATTTGATAATATGCAAAAACTATAAATACAAAATATAATCAGATTTGCTCTATATTTTTTATTTATTTATGGCACCAATCATTATGAGTATTATATTTTTTGCTGTTTGTTGATTATTTCTATGTGTGTATTTATGGGCCTATAATCTGATATATTAGGGTATATGGTAGTAAACAAAGAAAATGCATGAGCTGTTCTGTCATATCACTAAGTAGTATATTCTGCATTAGATTTTCTTTTGTGCGTGTTATCATTATTATTATTATTATTATTATTATTATTATTATTGTTCTGTTTCTAATTTATTATTAAGATTAATAAAATAAGTTTTTTTTGTGTGTGTATTTAATCAATAACTGATGTATAATGTCTTTGCTCATCTCATTCCATAGTTTATCTGAAGAAGAAACGTTAATTATATATGTATTTATTGTAATGTATGCTACTCCCCTTCAGAGTTAGAGTTAGGAGCTATCTCTATAAGAATTGTATAAAGCATTTTTTTATAAAAGTGGCACTTAAAATGTTCATGAATCTAGGGGCTCTAGAAAATGTATTTCCAAGGATGTTTGGTCAACCTTGGTGGAGACCAAGATCAAAATAGGGTGATTAGAACTTACAACCGATGCCCATCACCTTAATTCACTTTTTACAATATTGATTATATTACTAAACACCACATGATCACCATCTCTTATAATAGCACATAACTGTCATTAAATAGGCAAAACTCTTCATACAGTAATGTCACCCTGTGCTAACCAGAGTAATCAATGGATGCCAGAAGGGCTTGTACATAAAATCCCCATCTTGTTCCTACTCATCCAATATACCCAGACTAGTTTCTGGCTTGTGGCCTTCATCAGTGAGGATCCTTAAATCTGAGAGCAATGCACCTAGATCTTAGGATCTAATGCAACCTGCCAGCTACAAAACTATGAGAATGAAATTGAAAAGAATATTTTCAATCTAAGCTCAATAGCTTATATAGTCATATGGGTCTGAACTCAGTTCAGCACCCTTATATTTTGGTGTCTTTGGATCTTTAACAACCATAGCCACCACTACCCTATTAGGCAGGATTGGTGTTAAACCACTAAACTTCACATGATCATCATATCTTATAATAGCACATAACTATTATTAAACAGGCAAAACTCTCCATACAGTAGTGCCACCCTGTGCTAACCAGGGTAATCAATGGATGCCAGAAGGCTTGTGCATAAAATCTCCATCCAGTGCCTACTCATCCAATATCCCCAGACTAGATTCTGGCTTGTGGCCTTCATCAGTGAAGAGCCTTGGATCTGAGAGCATAGCGCCTAGATTTTAGGATTTAATGCAACCCTCCTAAGATCTAGGTGCAGTGCTCTCAGATACAAGGCTCCTCACTGATGAAGGCCACAAGCCAGAAACTAGTCTGGGGATATTGGATGAGTAAGCACTAGATGGGGATTTTATGCACAAGCCTTCTGGCATCCATTGGTTACTCTGGTTAGCACAGGGTAGCACTACTGTATGAAGAGTTTTGCCTTTCTAATAACAGTTATGTGCTATTATAAGAGATGGTTATCATGTGATGTTAGTGTTTTAACACCAACCCTGCCCAATAGGGTAGTGTTGGCTATGATTGTTAAAGAGCCAAAGATACCAAAATGCATGGGTGCTGAACTGAGTTCAGACCCATATAACTATATAAGCTATTGAGCTTAGATTGAAAATATTATGATTTTTTCAATTTCATTCTCATATTTTTGTAGTTAAGTAGAGTTAAAAGGTGGCTGCTGGAGGGTTGCATTAAATCCTAAAATCTAGGTGCACTGCTCTCAGATCCAAGGCTCCTCGTTGGTAAAGGCCACAAGCTAAAAACTAGTCTGGGGATATTGGATGAGTAGGCACTAGATGGGGATTTTATGCATAAGCCCTCTGGCATCCATTGATTACTCTGGTTAGCACAGGGTGGCACTACTGTATGAAGAGTTTTGCCTGTCTAATAACAATTATGTTCTATTATAGGAGATGGTTATCATGTGATGTTTAGTGTTTTAACACCAACCCTGCCTAATAGGATAGTGTTGGCTATGGTTGTTAAAGAGCCAAAGATACCAAAATGTAAGGGTGCCTAACTGAGATCAGACCCATATGACTATATAAACTATTGAGCTTAGATTGAAAATATTACTATGTTTTCAATTTCATTCTCATAGTTTTGTAGCTAAGTAGAGACAAAAAGTGGCTGCTAGAGGGTTGCATTAGATCCTAAGATCTAGGTGCAGTGCTCTCAGATCCAAGGCTCCTCACTGACGAAGGCCACAAGCCAGAAACTAGTCTGGGGATATTGGGTGGAGTAGGTACTCCACAAGCCTTCTGGCATCCATTGATTACTCTAGTTAGCACATGGTGGCACAACTGTATGGAGAGTTTTGCCTGTTTAATTAGATTATACCAGTGGAACTTTTCGTTAACTCACATAAGGTTATATGTGAGTGAGGGTTATATCTGTGACTTTTATTGCTCCTATGCAGGATCTAAGATAGTTAGTTGAATCATTAAAAATAGTCAGTGCCTTCTGAAGATAGTTATTTGCTCTGTCTGATCTATTTGAGCAACAGGTGTTGAACTTGTTAGAGATGAATAGGGAAGTTCCCATTACATATTATTATTATTAGCATTCTGAAAAATCATGTTAGTACTCATTTTCTGATTAGGTGTTGCCTGGGAAACATGGTGGGCCAAATTTAATGTTGAATAATATTTATTTAAATTTTGAGTAATTGTAATTTTATTAATACTTAAGTTGCAATTATTACAAAAATAATATTCTCAGATTAGAAATAAAATAAATAAAAATTTTAAATCGCTTATAAAAAAAATCTATTTGTTTTATCCAATAAATATTATTTTCTACATTTTTCATTATTTCTATTTTAATAAACTTAACTGAAAACCTACTTAATCTTGTTTTCATTTATTATTATCTATTTTTACATTTTATAGTTTTTTATTTAATAGCATCTTACTTTCCAAAGAATTTCAATCTAGTTTTTTTTAATAATTTACTTTTTTCTTAATATTTCCAATTCAATTACTTTTTATTCATGACTTCAACTATATTTTTATATTTTTCTTAATATTCTCAGCTTAAAAGCTTTAAAATTTGTATCAGTTATTGCTTCTTTATCTCCATTATAAAATATCATTTTTTCAAAATAAGTATTCGCTAACTTTTTTTACTTCTAATCTTATTAGTTCATTATTTACTACTTTTTTAATCAGTTAAAATTTTGTATATCCATTGCAGTTCAAAATATATTTATTTTACATTTTGAGGCTTACCAGTTATTTTTAAGAAATATGATCATTGTGACTACTGAAAAAGTAAAAACAAAATAATGATATCTCAAAAACAAATTTTGAGGTGTATCATAGATGTACCTTATATATGCAAATGCTATTCTTTTATAATTTTCATTATATAGCACTTAATTTTGCTTCAGTTGATTAAACATTTTGTTGATGCATATTGGCATTTGATATAGCATTGAATATGTTATCAAAAATGTTGTGTAGTTTTTATGATAACAATCAATATAATCATTTAAAAAAAAATTTAATGGAACTTTTCTTAAATTTTATTTCATTTAAATATAATAAGGTTTAAATTGATTTTTACTAGACACTTAGGAATACATGTTTTTTATTTGAAATTGAAGGTAAAAAATTAAAATCCAAGTAATTTCAGAAATTATTCAGATGGTTAGCAATTCAAAATTAAAATGCATGCTTTAACTACTTACGAGATGATGTCCAAGGTACTGGTGGATGGACATCAATGGTTTGCTTTGGACAGCAAACTTTTTGACCAAATCTATATTCTATGCATAGGTGTGTAAAAGGGCAGACTTGACCAGACACATCAAAAGAACATGATTGCCATCTTCCAAAACTATCAACCAATGGACTTCCTGAGACACAAGGATTAGTTTCTGTTAAATAAATAATAAATCAAATGAAGTTACAAATTAAATTAAATTCTTATCATTTAAATTTAATTTGAATTAATTGAATTAAATAAAATAATCTAAAAAATGAGTTGCTTTTCAAAAAATATTTAACAATAATAAATTAGAAAATATGAAAGGAATATGTGTATCTTATTAAATATATATTAAATACAAGTATACATAATGCTAAAGTTAAATTTAAATTTTAAATAACTTTAGAGCTGTGGTTCCCAATGTGGTGCATACTTTCCAACAGAAGGTGGGTGCAGTTTGATTTTTAAAGGAATCAATTTGAGAATAAATTACTAACAATCGTTTTTTTAAAAATTGGTTTGAGTTACTGGCAGTGAATTGTTCTTATATTTATTCCTGAATGAAGCTAAGCATGTTTTTTTAATTTTCTCTCTTTCCATGCCATTTTTTTTCTAAGTGTCTTTTCTGTTCAGACAATCTTTACTTCTTACCTTTACATTGTTACTTGGAGCAAGTTATATGGCTTGAAATTTTATTGTGTTTTGATTACCCTTTTGGTAAAGATCGTATATGCTTCTTCCACATGAATATAAAGAAGTTCATTTCTCGAATAATAACAATTATATGTCATGGAGGATCAGGAGATGCTTAGATGGAATATGGCCAAAAAAGGTTGGAAACCACTGTTCTGGAAGAATTTTTAATTTTACATTTAGATTTATCATTGTTTTATTTTATGGTTTATATAGCAGCTTAGTAATCAGATAATAAGTTGAATAAATTATTTATCTGTTTATAGGTTATAACTTTGAAAAAAACAAGTGATATATTTGATTGGGTAATTTTAGACTTTAGATTATTTTGAATTTTTTGTGTGTAATAATGTAACCAAAATCTAGTACATTACACAAATATAATCAGGATTGCACAGTCATATGTATCTTAAATGAAAAATAGTACAATGATAGCTGCTTATTTTTATGTAAGTACAGTTAGAATTATTACATAACAACTACATAATTAACTATACATTAATTCTTATAATGTTCTGACATTATTAAGCTTATGGCAATGATATCTGGTGCCTGACTATGATCAAAATCACACTAATATAGTAGTGTGTGTAAACTTTAATAGTGAACAATGCTACAGAATTACTTTATATGTTTTAATGCTATAAATGTTGTTTTTGTTTTTTTATAATTCTTTTTGAATCTACATATACCAAATTTCATTATTTACTGATCTGAAAGGAATAAGACTGGTGAATATTACAAAAGTAAAATAAACCAAATACTTAATCTACTTTATTATTGCAATAAAAATAATAATTATAACTATATATTTATTTTTGGACATTATTTATTTTAGATTTTTCATTTATTATTATTATTTTTAATTAATTAAGATAGTTATTAAGTGTGAATTACACTGAAACTTCATATATATTGAAAATAATTATTTTTTCTCATGTTTTTTTGTCAGTGTAGCAATTATTAAATGTATTAAGACAGAAAGAATTCATTAAATGATATATGACCAAATCTAAGACATTTTAAATAATAATATGAATATTTAATGTTTATTAAGGATAGTTGTAAAAGAGTGATAAAACTATAAAAATGGTAAAATAAATATTTTCCTATCTCTTTCTCTTCAGTAATTTTATGTATTCATTAGTTTATAACTTTTTAAAAAAAGAAATGTGAGATAACTAAGTAAAAATCTTTAAATAATATTTGTCAATTTTTAAAAGAAAAAAAATTAAGGTATTAACATTTTTTTTTGGTAAAAATGCTGTTTTAATTAATTAAGAGATTTCTCTCTAAAGAAATGAAAAATATTTGGCTAATTAAACATTTATCTATTTCAAGTAATTAAAAAATCTACATATTATTTATAAAGTCATTGCTCAAATGGAAAAACTTGGATTTAAAAAAGTTGATAAAATAAATATTGAAAATATAAGGATAAAGTTTATTAGTGATATATTTAAAAAAGCACAAAATTATGCGATAGCTGCTAGTACTTATAAATTATATCTTTCTGCTGCAAATTGCCCTATGATTTTTTCAAATATTAAGTTACATAAAGAAAATAAACCATTAAGATTAATGATTGATTTTGGTGATGCTTCTTGTTATCAGACATGTAAAATTATTGAAAAATGCTACAAGATATACTTGGTTTTGGAGACCATACAATAGCTTCATCGTTCAATTATATTGATAAAATTTGTAATATTAGAATTGATAAAAATGGTATTTTTTGTACATTAAATATTAGTGAAAGGGGTGGATCTATTGATAGAGTAAAAATAATTAAAATTATATCTGATGCATTACATTAAAAAAAAGTTAATTCTAAAATGACAATGTTTATAAATAATACATTAAATTTTATTGATAAAAATATATATGCTATATTTAATAATGATTTATATAAAATGGATAATAGTTGGCTAATGGGTCTTCTTGTAGTAGTACAAATATGTAATTACGTGATATCAACATATGAAAATAAAAGTTTAGAAAAATATATTTATCAAGATGAAATTATTATATCATAGATACATAGATGATGTTTTTATATGTGGTAAGAAAGATGATATTAATAATTTATTTAACAAACTAAGGTCTACAGTGGATTAAAAAAGATAAGAATTAATGTCAGTAAAATTTCTTGATCTTAAAATAACTTGAAATATAAATAATTTGGATTATCATATGTTAATTAAACCTACTGAAAAGAGAGAATACATTCCATGTAATTCAATGGTGCCATTGTCACATAAGTTATCAGTTTTAAAATCATTCTTGTTTCCAAATAATAAATATAAAATAAAACAAAAAAATATATATAAATATGATTACTAATGAATTATTAGAAATTGGTATTGATTATAATAAATACAGTTAAAATTGTAATAAAATGGATATGAAAATTAAATTTGTGAATAATAAGAAAGTATTTATTTGAAATGAACAAGTAAAATTTATAATGAAAAAATATAAAAACATATGTGAAATTGCTTTTTATGCACATTATAATTTAAATAAGTTAATAAATAATTCTAATAATAAAAAATTCATTTATGAACCAAAGTTCTATAGCATATAAATTGATATGTGAATGCGAAAATTACATATTTTAGAAAAAAGGACTAGAGAACATATATTGTTACTAAAAATGTTCAAAAATCTACACACAATAATACTAAAAATAATAATATATCAGCATCAGTGTTTTATGACCATAATATAAAATGTAATTTTGGATTTGATTTTAATTATAAAAATGTAATGATATTATATATTGACAGAAATAATAACAAATAAAAAATAAAG
This sequence comes from Epiperipatus broadwayi, assembly GCA_028023455.1. Taxonomy (NCBI): domain Eukaryota; kingdom Metazoa; phylum Onychophora; class Udeonychophora; order Euonychophora; family Peripatidae; genus Epiperipatus; species Epiperipatus broadwayi. Next base: position 8,877 of record JAQFVV010008553.1, on the reverse strand, counting down.
GAGGCAACTTTAATAAATAAATATAAATAATGCTTAATAAATCTACAGGCAGCAAATAATGAATTATGAGAAAGCTAAAAATAGAAAGTGATTATCTTTGAGCATACCTTATATGTTTGATTTTAAAAGTTTTAACCTTAGTTGACAAAGACTATTCAGATAGCGGAAAACACTACTACAGGGATTAAAATTTGAATATATATATATATATGAAAAATAAGTTACTGTTAACACTAACTGAAATAATTATAGAAAATATACAAATCATTATACAATTACACATATCCAGTAACGCCCTCTGTTTAAAGTTCTATATTTCAATAATAGCAAACCGTAAAATGATACGACTTTACGGTTGTATGCTAAACGATGTTAAATATTGAAATACAGACCTACTTAAACACAGAGCATGGAATTTTAAACAAGCAAACGATCTTAAATAAGCAAATGAACTTAAATATTTAAGATCGTTTGCTTATTTAAAATTTCATGCTCTGTGTTTGAGTAGGTCTGTATTTCAATATTTAACATCGTTTAGCATACAACCGTAAAGTGGTATCATTTTACGATTTGCTATTATTGAGATATAGAACTTTAAACAGAGGTGGTTACTGGATATGTGTAATTGTATAATGGTTTATATATTTTATATATATATATATATTACTGTATTTGTTTGATTATTTGAATATAAAATTTTATATCATTCCACGTATTGGTTATAATTTAAATACTTATCAAATACGTATTGGTTATAATTTAAATACTTATCAAATACTATATAATTGTTTTAGTATATTTGCAATAATATATATATAATCTTCCAAATTAACTTGTATCAGAATTAATTGGTGAAAACCAGCAAATCTAAAAGTACCAATTGTCCTTTCAATCAAAGAACTGCTGGAAATAGGCAATCCAGTAAGTAACGTTAATGAAAATCAAATATAGAAACACATCATATGTCATCAAAACTTTTTAATGTAGGAAATAAATATAATATATAAGGCAGTCCTTTCTACTACTAGTTGTAATAAGATGTTAAATGAAAAAAAAAAATCACTCCATCTTGTAAGGAATGAGACTTCTGGTATGAATTTTATTTCGTAAAAATTACTTGTAAAATTCCCAATTATTGTGAGTGTTGATATCACAGGTATAAATGCATATTTTATTTTTGATGACTTTCTGAACAAATAAAACAGTACAAAGATATTGTCCATACATGGATAAATCTTTTTACATATAATTAGAAAGAAATGTATTTGTTAATATTACAAATACATACATATATTGTACTGAAATGGCTTTCATTTATTATTGATAGCTTTAAGCTAATCAATTTATTCTGGTCACTCATAAAAACTTTTTTAAATCTTGGCTTTGTTTATAAATAAAAAAAAAAAAGCTTTAAATAAGTCGCAAAAAAACAAAACAATTTTGGATTACTAGCCAAAATTGTTTTGCACAAACGCTATTAATAGGAATTAATAGTCTATAGCAGTACAATAGCTAATATGTTTTTCAATCACTACATAGAAATATTTTCAATCATTCCTTTGATTACATCATAAATAATTCATTGACATATTTAATTTAGTATATATAAAGATACTATAACAGAGTATACATTTTAGTATTTATTATAACAATATAGTGTACTCTCAATGTATTTGTGTTATACTGAGGTGAAAATACATGGTAACAGTTCAATGTTAACAACATAATAGAATTTTAAATATTTAGTTAACACTAGACGAAAATAAATATTTCCTTGCTGAAAAATTATCAAAAATCACTTTTCTTTTTGCTTTAGATTTTATTTAAAAAATAAGTTATTTTTACTAATATAATCAAAATAAAATTCTACCTTCTTGTATCCATAATAAATTTTCTCTGTTGTTCACTAACCTTTTTGTTTTGTATTGTATTGTATATATATATGAAAAACAAAAAACAAGTTAAAAACTTGCTAATGCTTGTACTTATGTCAACAGATGGCGTTCTACCAAAAACACCATCAAGCGTATGTTTACATAAACGTCAGAGCAAGCATTCACTATCTCTAACATTAATTCCAGTTTCAGATCCTGATTTCAAGCTATTTGTTATCATCAGTGAAAGACAGGAATGAGAAACTAGATCTAAACACAAACTCTGAGCGTTTATGAAACAGTTTCTATTCAGCTTGCAAGTGTGAATCGTTTAGACACATAATGTCTTCAAACACAGCATAGATAACCAGATAGCTGTATGGGTCTGATATCAGTTCAGCATCAACATATAGTAGAAGCCTCTGCAATATATATCATTGCTAGAAAGACCTCAAAGGTACATTTATGAAAAACAAAAAACAAGTTAAAAACTTGCTAATGCTTGTATTTATGTCAACAGATGGCGTTCTACCAAAAACACCATCAAGCGTATGTTTACATAAACGTCAGAGCAAGCATTCACTATCTCTAACCTTAATTCCACTTTCAGATCATCATTTCAAGCTATTTGCTATCATCAGTGAAAGACAGGAATAAGAAACTAGATCTAAACACAAACTCTGAGCATTTATGAAACAGTTTCTATTCAGCTTGCAAGCATGAATCTTTTAGACACGTAATGTCTTCAAACTCAGCATAGCAAGCCAGATAGCTATATGAGTCTGATATCAGTTCAGCATCACCACATAGCAGAAGCCTTTGCAATATATATCATTGCTAGAAAGACCTCAAAGGTACATTTATGAAAAACAAAAAACAAGTCAAAAACTTGCTAATGCTTGTATTTATGTCATTAGATGGCGTTCTACCAAAAACACCGTCAAGCGTATGTTTACATAAACATCAGAGCAAGCATTCACTATCTCAAACCTTAATTACACTTTCAGATCATGATTTCAAGCTATTTGCTATCATCAGTGAAAGACAGGAATAAGAAACTAGATCTAAACACAAACTCTGAGTGTTTATTAAACAGTTTCTATTCAGCTTGCAAGCGTGAATCTTTTAGACCCATAATGTCTTCAAACTCAGTATAGCAAGCCAGATAGCTATATGGGTTTGATATCAGTTCAGCATCACCACATAATAGAAGCCTCTGCAATATATATCATTGCTAGAAAGACATTATGTGTCTAAAAGATTCACGCTTGCAAGCTGAATAGAAACTGTTTCATAAACGCTCAGAGTTTGTGTTTAGATCTAGTTTCTTATTCCTGTCTTTCACTGATGATAGCAAATAGCTTGAAATCATGATCTGAAAGTGGAATTAAGGTTAGAGATAGTGAATGCTTGCTCTGATGTTTATGTAAACATATGCTTGATGGTGTTTTTGGTAGAATGCCATCTGTTGACATAAATACAAGCATTAACAAGTTTTTAACTTGTTTTTTGTTTTTCATAAATGTACCTTTGAGGTCTTTCTAGCAATGATATATATTGCAGAGGCTTCTACTATGAGGTGATGCTGAACTGATATCAGACCCATATAGCTATCTGGCTTGCTATGCTAAGTTTGAAGACATTATATGTCTAAAAGATTCACGCTTGCAAGCTGAATAGAAACTGTTTCATAAACGCTCAGAGTTTGTGTTTAGATCTAGTTTCTTATTCCTGTTTTTCACTGATGATAGAAAATAGTTTGAAATCATGATCTGAAAGTGGAATTAAGGTTAGAGATAGTGAATGCTTGCTCTGACATTTATGTAAACACACGCTTGACAGTGTTTTTGGTAGAATGCCATCTGTTGACATAAATGCAAGCATTAGCAAGTTTTTAACTTGTTTTTTGTTTTTCATAAATGTACCTTTGAGGTCTTTCTAGCAATGATATATATTGCAGAGGCTTCTACTATGTGGTGATGCTGAACTGATATCAGACCCATATAGCTATCTGGCTTGCCATGCTGAGTTTGAAGACATTACGTGTCTAAAAGATTCACGCTTGCAAGCTGAATAGAAACTGTTCCATAAACGCTCAGAGTTTGTGCTTAGATCTAGTTTCTTATTCCTGTCTTTCACTGATGATAGCAAATAGCTTGAAATCATGATCTGAAAGTGAATTAAGGTTAGTGATAGTGAATGCTTGCTCTGACGTTTATGTAAACATATGCTTGACAGTGTTTTGGTAGAACGCCATCTGTTGACATAAATACAAGTGTTAGCAAGTTTTTAACTTGTTTTTTGTTTTTCATAAATGTACCTTTGATATCTTTCTAGCAATGATATATATTGCAGAGGCTTCTACTATGTGGTGATGCTGAACTGATATCAGACCCATATAGCTATCTGGCTTGCCATGCTGAGTTTGAAGACATTACATGTCTAAAAGATTCACAGTTGCAAGCTGAATAGAAACTGTTCCATAAACGCTCAGAGTTTGTGCTTAGATCTAGTTTCTTATTCCTGTCTTTTACTGATGATAGCAAATAGCTTGAAATCATGATCTGAAAGTGGAATTAAGGTTAGAGATAGTGAATGCTTGCTCTGACGTTTATGTAAACATATGCTTGATGTTGTTTTTGGTAGAACACCATCTGTTGATATGTATATATATATATATATTGAAGCTATGTATATGCTTTTCTATTTATACTTCATGTTAGTAATGTTAAAAATTATGTACAAAATTTAAAAATAAAAGTTTTAAATAATTTTAATAAATAAAAGTTATATAGATATAATGTAAATGCACACATAAATGTATATGGTATAATTAATTATAAATTAATTTTATTAAACCCAGTTAAAAACAAAATATTTTTCTAATGTTTGTAAAAAAAAAGAAAAGTGATTCTAAATTTATTTTTAAATGTAGGTTAAAAGCAAAAGGTATTTTTTTTTTAACAATAATTAAAAGAGGAAATGACTTACTAGGAAAAAGTAATTAAAATGCTCGTAGGCAGATCAATAAATTAAAATTAAGGAGATGAATAATTGATATGAATTAATTAAAAAGGCTGTTATTCCAGCTGAAAGATAAAAACTTGCAAATATGGTATTGGGCAAATAAATAGTGAAACAATAGATTCTCTGGAGTTATCTATAGTCAATAATTGAAGAATCAAAAGACAATTGATGGATCCAAATTTTACAAATAAGATAGCTCCAAATCATATAAATTGTGCTGGAAGTTGCATTCAGGGATTATTCTGCTTTAATTAATTTTTGTCTGCTTCCAGGATATGATTCTGTTTCATTATTCTTCATTTACTGTTATTAAAAGATTATCATTAATCTATTGTCATGCCAGATCTATGATGCAAGAAGAGAGAAGCCATTATTTACTTCACTCTGTTATGCTGGCAAAAGGTGAGACAAAAATCTATCATTGAGTACTAAAAAAGCTGTCAACAAGTGAAGAAACCACCCAAATTTGTGTCCACTATGTATCCACCTGAAATAAGTAAAAATCTTATATCCAGTGCTAAAAGAAGAACCAGCCATTAAACCAAGATGAAATCACTGCCAAGTCATTTTAATAAAGTTTGAATGATCATTTAAACATTCATCCACCATAAGTTTGGTTTTAAGAATAAACTCTTCCAACACCTAAAGAATGAATGTGACCTTTTGATGCTAAAAGAAAAAGTATAAACTTTAATCTTTAATTAATTATTATTTATCTCTTATTTAATAAAATATGTTAATGAACATTCATTTAATCTGTTTATTAACATGTATGGTGAGAGATTACTGTAATATTTTCTTTAGCAAGCCATTATTTAATTGGCAATAATTTTAAAGTAATAATTTTATAATACTCAGTTGAAGCATATTTTTGTTATCTCTGATCACGCTATTAAAACTTGTATGCTAATTAAATTAGTTATTTTCACTTTATTTAAAATATGAAAAATATGTTAAAGCTGTAAATTTTTAAATAATGAATGAAATTTTAACCATTCTGCATAGAAAAGCTAAATTATAGTTATATTAAGTAGATGTCAGTTTGAGTAAACTATTCTTGTGTTTTAAGGTAATACAATTGATAAAAATGAATGGCTGTCAATCCACACATTAGGTTATGCTAATTACATCTGAAACTCATTATTATGTAATGAATTAGTGAAATGATTGTAATATCATTTGTGATTATTGGTCCTTTACATTCATTATATTAAACAGTGACATGCAGCAAATGAACAATTCCTATCATATATTATCTATTTTATTTTCATACATATTGTGTAGTGATATATTGGAAACTGCTGGTCACTATATGCATTCCAAATACTCTAAGAAGCAGTACCTGGTAGATGATTAATTCCTATCATAAGCATATAATTAAATTATATGTAATAGCATTATAAATAATTTACACATGTATTTGCTCTTATGAAGAAACTATAGTAGTACAAATGGGATTGTATTTGACATTTGTTTTATTGTTTTTATTGCTTGATAATATCATAATCTGTAATTGAGCATGCACAGTCGATTAGTTGAATCATTCTCCGTTGAGAATATTGTTTTCATTTGACAGTGTTGTTTAGTCTTAGAACAGCAATAACAAGAGGTGCAAATGATTAGATGTCTATGCAGTGGTTTTTAAAATAGTGACTATCAAATATCAATTGTTTCAAACATTTAAGAGTACTGTGCTGATTTAAAAAGATTAAGTTATCCTTAATTAATTTATAAAGTAACTAAGTAAAGTGTTGCCAATGTGTGTTATTTTGTATATATGTAAATACATTGTGTGTGTCTCATTATTTTTGGCAGTTTGTCATCATTATTTTCAATCAACAACTTAATTAAAATAGTTAAACGTTTCTTGTTTTTCCCTGACCTTAGCGGGCTGTAAAAGAAAAAAAAATGTTAGTCTGTGATGCCAGAAAGTGGAATGAACATGTGGATTTCCCTCAGGTGATTTTCATGTGGGTTGCATATTTCTGTCAGTTATAATATAAATATCAGATTATTGAATACATTTACAAAAAAAAAAACATTAAATTGCTGAATTTTTATTGTATTACAAGTTTATGTAAATATAAATTAAACATGTAAACAATTCAGTTATAAATAACTTTTACTAAAAAACAAATATCCTTTATTATTAGTAATCCACTTGACAGTTTTTCATTGAAAATTTATTTTACATTTATATTTCCTGTTTAAAAAGAGTAGAAAGAGAGATAGTTATTTATTTATTTGCTGAAAAGTAGCATGGCTTTATTTTGGTAAGTTTAATAAAATTAAAAGTATTAAACAATCCTTTTTGATTTTCGTTTAAGAAAGATATCTTTATTAATTATAAAATTGTTGATTAAGAATATCAATTACTTTAAATATTATTAAAAACATGTTTTTAAACAATATATGCAGTTTTTAACATGTTTTGCATTGGTGAATTCTATCTGCTATAGTAGAAAAGAATCACTACTGATATTATTCTTACTATTCTTATTATTTTTACCACTGAAATGAGTAATCTTTCAAGCATGCTGACTTAGCCAGACTGTGTGAGACAGACCATTTTAGACATTTTCTAGGCCTTTCCGCTTCTATGGTAGGCAAGAAGATTCCTAAATATGGGTTACCAAACATGCAATCTTTGCCAACTAAATCTCCAGTCTCACTTAAATCCAATTCCAAACTGGCTCATTAATGATTGTATTGCCTCAAACAAAGATCACAACTAAGAATTCCAACCTACTACATATGTGCCCAAATACTGATTTCTTAATTCTTCAGGGCTTGAGCTAAGAAAAAATTGGAATCAGAAATAGTGTGTATGTAGTTAAAGGATGAAAATATTCCTCCACAAACAAATGAAAGGCTTATGGCCATTGGGCTCTTCAATAACTTAAGTAACTTAAGAAAAAAAAGGAACACTTTTTGTATCAGAAACAATGCCTAGCCTTTGATGAATCGATATCTTATCCTACAAGGCAGCAGGAGTTCTTGGTTGGGCACTGTTTATATATCACATGATGACAGCTCAAACTTACCTGTATCATAAATCTTCAACCTGTTGTCAAGATAATGACGATAAATAAAAAATGAACCCGCCTTTTGACTAGTGGTTGACTTGACAACAGATTGTCATTTATAGTGGATAGATATTTGTGCTGTTACCATGTGATTTATATTTGTGATAAGCTTTGTGCAAAATCAGATTCATTATTTAAATGTATATATACTAACAAATATTTAAATACATATTGAAGCAGATATGATGCTCAGATCCTTGCTTCACAGCCCACATCCAATCTCCTACCATCTAACTATATTCAAACTCACCTTCACGCACATATACACATAGCTAATAATACATATATTTCTCTTGCCTAGTATTTTAACATAAATCACGTAAACACTTATGTAGTTTAATCTAAAGATATTTTTATTTAATAATATTTTCATGTGTATAGGGGCGTAAGTAATAAATCTATATATATTTCAGTGTAGGAGATTGCGAATAAATTAGTAAAGTTATGATATATATATATATATATATATATATATATATATATATAAAGTATCATATATGAAACTTTTTATTTTAAATATGTAATTTTGTAGCCAGAAATGATGCAATCTTGTTAAAAAGTCTCTCAAAAACAATTACCCAGAAGATCCCTTAGATAAAAGTAAAAGATTACAATTTTGTAATAATAAAATAAACCCATTAGTGGAAATTTTGTCCATGCTAGTTTGTTTTAAAATCATCAGATTTATTTTAAAACAATCGTTCGAGAAACTGATGACAAAATTGCATTGTTTCAAAAGTCTTACCAGGTAAGAAAATTATTCCAGATGTACAGTAAGTGCTTAAACCACCTCAGTTTTAGCAGTAGTTGCTAAGTTACATCTTCAAAATAAAAGTATATATACTGCTGGATTTGAATCCACAAAAGGAGGAGACCACTAAATTAAGATG
>JAQFVV010008552.1:0-27978 GCA_028023455.1 Epiperipatus broadwayi | reverse complement strand
TAAATGTATTTTTAGAGTTTTTGTAATGATATATATTGTAGAGATTTCTGATTATAGCGGCAGATTCTGGCCTGAGATCAGACCCATATGGGGTCACTGGGTTATTAGGCTGGGCCTGAAAGACTCCTCAATCTCGAAAATTCACGCTCGCAATCTGATAGAAACGTTTTGCATAAACGTGGGGTATCAGTTTTTTAGATCTAGCTCCTATACTCTTATCTCCCACTGAGATAAAAATCTTGTTTGAAATCTTCGGATTCGGGAGCGAGCAAAATGAAAAGAGTGTATTTAATTTCTGGGACTTTTTTTTCGTTTATGTAAAACAAATCTTACATTTGTTTCGATGGTTTGTATAGCTACATCTTTTTGGGACATAAATAACAGGTGATATAAGATTACGCATAATTTTGTATTTGTTTTCTTCATTAAATGGGCCTTAAGAGTTTTTTTGCAATGATATATACAGAGACTTTGATTATATGGGTCTGATCTCAGTTCAGAATCACCATATAATCAAAGTCTCTGCAATATATATCATTGCAAGAAAACTCTAAAGGTACATTTATGAAAAAACAAATACAAGTTAATCACGTAACCTGCTATCACTTGTTATTTATGTCCAAAAGATGGCGCTATACCAAAACCGCCGAACAAGTGTAAGATTTGTTTTACATAAACGAAAAAAAAGTCAGAAATTAACTACCTCTTTCATTTGCTCACTCCCAGATCAGCTGATTTCAAGCTGGTTTGCTATCCTCAGTGGGAGATAGAGTATAGAAACTAGATCTAAAACACTGACTCTCAAGTGTTTATGCAAAACGTTTCTATCAGATTGCAAGCGTGAATTTTTCAGACCGGAAAAGTCTTCAAACCCAGCCTAGCAAGCTAGATATTTATATGGGTCTGATCTCAGTTCAGAATCACCATATAATCAAAGTCTCTGCAATATATATCATTGCAAGAAAACTCTAAAGGTACATTTATGAAAAAACAAATACAAGTTAATCACGTAACCTGCTATCACTTGTTATTTATGTCCAAAAGATGGCGCTATACCAAAACCGCCGAACAAGTGTAAGATTTGTTTTACATAAACGAAAAAAGAGTCAGAAATTAACTACCTCTTTCATTTGCTCACTCCCAGATCAGCTGATTTCAAGCTGGTTTGCTATCCTCAGTGGGAGATAGAGTATAGAAACTAGATCTAAAACACTGACTCTCAAGTGTTTATGCAAAACGTTTCTATCAGATTGCAAGCGTGAATTTTTCAGACCGGTAAAGGTCTTCAAACCCAGCCTAGCAAGCTAGATATTTATATGGGTCTGATCTCAGTTCAGAATCACCATATAATCAAAGTCTCTGCAATATATATCATTGCAAGAAAACTCTAAAGGTACATTTATGAAAAAACAAATACAAGTTAATCACGTAACCTGCTATCACTTGTTATTTATGTCCAAAAGATGGCGCTATACCAAAACCGCCGAACAAGTGTAAGATTTGTTTTACATAAACGAAAAAAGAGTCAGAAATTAACTACCTCTTTCATTTGCTCACTCCCAGATCAGCTGATTTCAAGCTGGTTTGCTATCCTCAGTGGGAGATAGAGTATGAGAAACTAGATCTAAAACACTGACTCTCAAGTGTTTATGCAAAACGTTTCTATCAGATTGCAAGCGTGAATTTTTCAGACCGGAAAGAGTCTTCAAACCCAGCCTAGCAAGCTAGATATTTATATGGGTCTGATCTCAGTTCAGAATCACCATATAATCAAAGTCTCTGCAATATATATCATTGCAAGAAAACTCTAAAGGTACATTTATGAAAAAACAAATACAAGTTAATCACGTAACCTGCTATCACTTGTTATTTATGTCCAAAAGATGGCGCTATACCAAAACCGCCGAACAAGTGTAAGATTTGTTTTACATAAACGAAAAAAGAGTCAGAAATTAACTACCTCTTTCATTTGCTCACTCCCAGATCAGCTGATTTCAAGCTGGTTTGCTATCCTCAGTGGGAGATAGAGTATAGAAACTAGATCTAAAACACTGACTCTCAAGTGTTTATGCAAAACGTTTCTATCAGATTGCAAGCGTGGATTTTTCAGACCGGAAAAGTCTTCAAACCCAGCCTAGCAAGCTAGATATTTATATAGGTCTGATCTCAGTTCAGAATCACCATATAATCAAAGTCTCTGCAATATATATCATTGCAAGAAAACTCTAAAGGTACATTTATGAAAAAACAAATACAAGTTAATCACGTAACCTGCTATCACTTGTTATTTATGTCCAAAAGATGGCGCTATACCAAAACCGCCGAACAAGTGTAAGATTTGTTTTACATAAACGAAAAAAGAGTCAGAAATTAACTACCTCTTTCATTTGCTCACTCCCAGATCAGCTGATTTCAAGCTGGTTTGCTATCCTCAGTGGGAGATAGAGTATAGAAACTAGATCTAAAACACTGACTCTCAAGTGTTTATGCAAAACGTTTCTATCAGATTGCAAGCGTGAATTTTTCAGACCGGAAAAGTCTTCAAACCCAGCCTAGCAAGCTAGATATTTATATGGGTCTGATCTCAGTTCAGAATCACCATATAATCAAAGTCTCTGCAATATATATCATTGCAAGAAAACTCTAAAGGTACATTTATGAAAAAACAAATACAAGTTAATCACGTAACCTGCTATCACTTGTTATTTATGTCCAAAAGATGGCGCTATACCAAAACCGCCGAACAAGTGTAAGATTTGTTTTACATAAACGAAAAAAGAGTCAGAAATTAACTACCTCTTTCATTTGCTCACTCCCAGATCAGCTGATTTCAAGCTGGTTTGCTATCCTCAGTGGGAGATAGAGTATAGAAACTAGATCTAAAACACTGACTCTCAAGTGTTTATGCAAAACGTTTCTATCAGATTGCAAGCGTGAATTTTTCAGACCGGAAAAGTCTTCAAACCCAGCCTAGCAAGCTAGATATTTATATGGGTCTGATCTCAGTTCAGAATCACCATATAATCAAAGTCTCTGCAATATATATCATTGCAAGAAAACTCTAAAGGTACATTTATGAAAAAACAAATACAAGTTAATCACGTAACCTGCTATCACTTGTTATTTATGTCCAAAAGATGGCGCTATACCAAAACCGCCGAACAAGTGTAAGATTTGTTTTACATAAACGAAAAAAAGAGTCAGAAATTAACTACCTCTTTCATTTGCTCACTCCCAGATCAGCTGATTTCAAGCTGGTTTGCTATCCTCAGTGGGAGATAGAGTATAGAAACTAGATCTAAAACACTGACTCTCAAGTGTTTATGCAAAACGTTTCTATCAGATTGCAAGCGTGAATTTTTCAGACCGGAAAAGTCTTCAAACCCAGCCTAGCAAGCTAGATATTTATATGGGTCTGATCTCAGTTCAGAATCACCATATAATCAAAGTCTCTGCAATATATATCATTGCAAGAAAACTCTAAAGGTACATTTATGAAAAAACAAATACAAGTTAATCACGTAACCTGCTATCACTTGTTATTTATGTCCAAAAGATGGCGCTATACCAAAACCGCCGAACAAGTGTAAGATTTGTTTTACATAAACGAAAAAAGAGTCAGAAATTAACTACCTCTTTCATTTGCTCACTCCCAGATCAGCTGATTTCAAGCTGGTTTGCTATCCTCAGTGGGAGATAGAGTATAGAAACTAGATCTAAAACACTGACTCTCAAGTGTTTATGCAAAACGTTTCTATCAGATTGCAAGCGTGAATTTTTCAGACCGGAAAAGTCTTCAAACCCAGCCTAGCAAGCTAGATATTTATATGGGTCTGATCTCAGTTCACCATTAATCAATCTCTCAAATATACATCAAAAAACTCTAAATCATTTATAAAACAAATCATTAATCCCTTATATATTAACAAAGAATGCATAAACAAAAAGTCGAATTAACTTTTTTTTCCCCCCCATTTTTTCTTGGGAAAAATAACCTCTCTCAGTGTTTATGCAAAACGCACAGAGCAAATTCAACGCTCAACCCGCACAAGCTAGAATTTATATGGGCTGATCTCAGTTCAGAATCACCATATAATCAAAGTCTCTGCAATATATATCATTGCAAGAAAACTCTAAAGGTACATTTATGAAAAAACAAATACAAGTTAATCACGTAACCTGCTATCACTTGTTATTTATGTCCAAAAGATGGCGCTATACCAAAACTGCCGAACAAGTGTAAGATTTGTTTTACATAAACGAAAAAAGAGTCAGAAATTAACTACCTCTTTCATTTGCTCACTCCCAGATCAGCTGATTTCAAGCTGGTTTGCTATCCTCAGTGGGAGATAGAGTATAGAAACTAGATCTAAAACACTGACTCTCAAGTGTTTATGCAAAACGTTTCTATCAGATTGCAAGCGTGAATTTTTCGTGTACGGACGCTCTTCAAACCCAGCCTAGCAAGCTAGATATTTATATGGGTCTGATCTCAGTTCAGAATCACCATATAATCAAAGTCTCTGCAATATATATCATTGCAAGAAAACTCTAAAGGTACATTTATGAAAAAACAAATACAAGTTAATCACGTAACCTGCTATCACTTGTTATTTATGTCCAAAAGATGGCGCTATACCAAAACCGCCGAACAAGTGTAAGATTTGTTTTACATAAACGAAAAAAGAGTCAGAAATTAACTACCTCTTTCATTTGCTCACTCCCAGATCAGCTGATTTCAAGCTGGTTTGCTATCCTCAGTGGGAGATAGAGTATAGAAACTAGATCTAAAACACTGACTCTCAAGTGTTTATGCAAAACGTTTCTATCAGATTGCAAGCGTGAATTTTTCAGACCGGAAAAGTCTTCAAACCCAGCCTAGCAAGCTAGATATTTATATGGGTCTGATCTCAGTTCAGAATCACCATATAATCAAAGTCTCTGCAATATATATCATTGCAAGAAAACTCTAAAGGTACATTTATGAAAAAACAAATACAAGTTAATCACGTAACCTGCTATCACTTGTTATTTATGTCCAAAAGATGGCGCTATACCAAAACCGCCGAACAAGTGTAAGATTTGTTTTACATAAACGAAAAAAGAGTCAGAAATTAACTACCTCTTTCATTTGCTCACTCCCAGATCAGCTGATTTCAAGCTGGTTTGCTATCCTCAGTGGGAGATAGAGTATAGAAACTAGATCTAAAACACTGACTCTCAAGTGTTTATGCAAAACGTTTCTATCAGATTGCAAGCGTGAATTTTTCAGACCGGAAAAGTCTTCAAACCCAGCCTAGCAAGCTAGATATTTATATGGGTCTGATCTCAGTTCAGAATCACCATATAATCAAAGTCTCTGCAATATATATCATTGCAAGAAACACTCTAAAGGTACATTTATGAAAAAACAAATACAAGTTAATCACGTAACCTGCTATCACTTGTTATTTATGTCCAAAAGATGGCGCTATACCAAAACCGCCGAACAAGTGTAAGATTTGTTTTACATAAACGAAAAAAGAGTCAGAAATTAACTACCTCTTTCATTTGCTCACTCCCAGATCAGCTGATTTCAAGCTGGTTTGCTATCCTCAGTGGGAGATAGAGTATAGAAACTAGATCTAAAACACTGACTCTCAAGTGTTTATGCAAAACGTTTCTATCAGATTGCAAGCGTGAATTTTTCAGACCGGAAAAGTCTTCAAACCCAGCCTAGCAAGCTAGATATTTATATGGGTCTGATCTCAGTTCAGAATCACCATATAATCAAAGTCTCTGCAATATATATCATTGCAAGAAAACTCTAAAGGTACATTTATGAAAAAACAAATACAAGTTAATCACGTAACCTGCTATCACTTGTTATTTATGTCCAAAAGATGGCGCTATACCAAAACCGCCGAACAAGTGTAAGATTTGTTTTACATAAACGAAAAAAAGAGTCAGAAATTAACTACCTCTTTCATTTGCTCACTCCCAGATCAGCTGATTTCAAGCTGGTTTGCTATCCTCAGTGGGAGATAGAGTATAGAAACTAGATCTAAAACACTGACTCTCAAGTGTTTATGCAAAACGTTTCTATCAGATTGCAAGCGTGAATTTTTCAGACCGGAAAAGTCTTCAAACCCAGCCTAGCAAGCTAGATATTTATATGGGTCTGATCTCAGTTCAGAATCACCATATAATCAAAGTCTCTGCAATATATATCATTGCAAGAAAACTCTAAAGGTACATTTATGAAAAAACAAATACAAGTTAATCACGTAACCTGCTATCACTTGTTATTTATGTCCAAAAGATGGCGCTATACCAAAACCGCCGAACAAGTGTAAGATTTGTTTTACATAAACGAAAAAAGAGTCAGAAATTAACTACCTCTTTCATTTGCTCACTCCCGGATCAGCTGATTTCAAGCTGGTTTGCTATCCTCAGTGGGAGATAGAGTATAGAAACTAGATCTAAAACACTGACTCTCAAGTGTTTATGCAAAACGTTTCTATCAGATTGCAAGCGTGAATTTTTCAGACCGGAAAAGTCTTCAAACCCAGCCTAGCAAGCTAGATATTTATATGGGTCTGATCTCAGTTCAGAATCACCATATAATCAAAGTCTCTGCAATATATATCATTGCAAGAAAACTCTAAAGGTACATTTATGAAAAAACAAATACAAGTTAATCACGTAACCTGCTATCACTTGTTATTTATGTCCAAAAGATGGCGCTATACCAAAACCGCCGAACAAGTGTAAGATTTGTTTTACATAAACGAAAAAAGAGTCAGAAATTAACTACCTCTTTCATTTGCTCACTCCCAGATCAGCTGATTTCAAGCTGGTTTGCTATCCTCAGTGGGAGATAGAGTATAGAAACTAGATCTAAAACACTGACTCTCAAGTGTTTATGCAAAACGTTTCTATCAGATTGCAAGCGTGAATTTTTCAGACCGGAAAAGTCTTCAAACCCAGCCTAGCAAGCTAGATATTTATATGGGTCTGATCTCAGTTCAGAATCACCATATAATCAAAGTCTCTGCAATATATATCATTGCAAGAAAACTCTAAAGGTACATTTATGAAAAAACAAATACAAGTTAATCACGTAACCTGCTATCACTTGTTATTTATGTCCAAAAGATGGCGCTATACCAAAACCGCCGAACAAGTGTAAGATTTGTTTTACATAAACGAAAAAAGAGTCAGAAATTAACTACCTCTTTCATTTGCTCACTCCCAGATCAGCTGATTTCAAGCTGGTTTGCTATCCTCAGTGGGAGATAGAGTATAGAAACTAGATCTAAAACACTGACTCTCAAGTGTTTATGCAAAACGTTTCTATCAGATTGCAAGCGTGAATTTTTCAGACCGGAAAAGTCTTCAAACCCAGCCTAGCAAGCTAGATATTTATATGGGTCTGATCTCAGTTCAGAATCACCATATAATCAAAGTCTCTGCAATATATATCATTGCAAGAAAACTCTAAAGGTACATTTATGAAAAAACAAATACAAGTTAATCACGTAACCTGCTATCACTTGTTATTTATGTCCAAAAGATGGCGCTATACCAAAACCGCCGAACAAGTGTAAGATTTGTTTTACATAAACGAAAAAAGAGTCAGAAATTAACTACCTCTTTCATTTGCTCACTCCCAGATCAGCTGATTTCAAGCTGGTTTGCTATCCTCAGTGGGAGATAGAGTATAGAAACTAGATCTAAACACTGACTCTCAAGTGTTTATGCAAAACGTTTCTATCAGATTGCAAGCGTGAATTTTTCAGACCGGAAAAGTCTTCAAACCCAGCCTAGCAAGCTAGATATTTATATGGGTCTGATCTCAGTTCAGAATCACCATATAATCAAAGTCTCTGCAATATATATCATTGCAAGAAAACTCTAAAGGTACATTTATGAAAAAACAAATACAAGTTAATCACATAACCTGCTATCACTTGTTATTTATGTCCAAAAGATGGCGCTATACCAAAACCGCCGAACAAGTGTAAGATTTGTTTTACATATATATTGCAGAGACTTTGATTATATGGTGATTCTGAACTGAGATCAGACCCATATAAATATCTTGCTTGCTAGACGTGTGCTCTTCCGATCTCCGGTCTGAAAAATTCACGCTTGCAATCTGATAGAAACGTTTTGCATAAACACTTGAGAGTCAGTGTTTTAGATCTAGTTTCTATACTCTATCTCCCACTGAGGATAGCAAACCAGCTTGAAATCAGCTGATCTGGGAGTGAGCAAATGAAAGAGGTAGTTAATTTCTGACTCTTTTTTCGTTTATGTAAAACAAATCTTACACTTGTTCGGCGGTTTTGGTATAGCGCCATCTTTTGGACATAAATAACAAGTGATAGCAGGTTACGTGATTAACTTGTATTTGTTTTTTCATAAATGTACCTTTAGAGATTTCTTGCAATGATATATATTGCAGAGACTTTGATTATATGGTGATTCTGAACTGAGATCAGACCCATATAAATATCTAGCTTGCTAGGCTGGGTTTGAAGACTTTTCCGGTCTGAAAAATTCACGCTTGCAATCTGATAGAAACGTTTTGCATAAACACTTGAGAGTCAGTGTTTTAGATCTAGTTTCTATACTCTATCTCCCACTGAGGATAGCAAACCAGCTTGAAATCAGCTGATCTGGGAGTGAGCAAATGAAAGAGGTAGTTAATTTCTGACTCTTTTTTCGTTTATGTAAAACAAATCTTACACTTGTTCGGCGGTTTTGGTATAGCGCCATCTTTTGGACATAAATAACAAGTGATAGCAGGTTACGTGATTAACTTGTATTTGTTTTTTCATAAATGTACCTTTAGAGTTTTCTTGCAATGATATATATTGCAGAGACTTTGATTATATGGTGATTCTGAACTGAGATCAGACCCATATAAATATCTAGCTTGCTAGGCTGGGTTTGAAGACTTTTCCGGTCTGAAAAATTCACGCTTGCAATCTGATAGAAACGTTTTGCATAAACACTTGAGAGTCAGTGTTTAGATCTAGTTTCTATACTCTATCTCCCACTGAGGATAGCAAACCAGCTTGAAATCAGCTGATCTGGGAGTGAGCAAATGAAAGAGGTAGTTAATTTCTGACTCTTTTTTTGTTTATGTAAAACAAATCTTACACTTGTTGGGCGGTTTTGGTATAGCGCCATCTTTTGGACATAAATAACAAGTGATAGCAGGTTACGTGATTAACTTGTATTTGTTTTTTCATATATATATATATTGTGCCATTACAATTTAGTCACTAGATAAATTTATAGTAATGTGCATGTAGAAAAGGTAAACCAAAAATCATCATCACAATTTTATATAACCATAAAAGAAGCTGTAGGGCATCCAAGTTCAAACCCTACAAGGTCCAGTTCTAAAAGCTTTAAACAGAGAAAGAATGGGTCAACAATTACATGCTTTACTTGTTTGTGTGTTGATAGAAAGGTAATACACACATTTAAACTATTTAATATTTAATTTTCTTTAAAAAGCAAAGTTATAATGCATACATATAGGCAATGTATGTGTAAATTATTTAATTGTTTTATATTTCAAATATTAAACATTTTAACTTTCTTTAAAACTAACCTATGCTTGATCAATTCTAATATTTTATTCTATACTTTTTTTTTGCTTTTCTTTAATTATAAGTGGGATTTAAAAGTTACAGATTTAATTAAATAATTGGGTTATAATTACTAAGCTAGCAATTATATTATTTAATGTTAGTTTATGAATGATTTGAAAGAATGAAGGATGTGTGTACATTACATACAAAAATTTACATTTCCTAAATATTGAAAGAAAAGGAAGTATTAAATCTGTCAAATTATTTTTTTTGTACAATTTTTTGTTAAAAGAGGAAATCTGTTTAATCAGATATCGATCTTTGTAGCAATTTTTTTTTGTAAATGATTGTTTCACTTTGGGAGCTTATAATGGGTGAGAACTCTAAAAATTAAATTGTCTTATCTCAAGATCTAAAGAAGGAAGCTCAAAGATTTGAAATGTTACCTGGATGTTAAAAAAAAAAAAAAGAAAAGAAAGGAAATAAGGATTGAGTCTATTTTTTTTTAAAACAAAAGTGTCTGGAAAAGGATTAAACTTTTCAGTTGAAAAATAATATAGTTGAAAATAAATTAGAGATCTAATTAAAACAAATTTGTCCAAAAATAGCAAGTGATGCTATCTCTGATTGGTTAAGTTAGCTAAAAATTGGATATAAAAAGTTGTCTTGAATTATTATTAAGATTATTGTTTATGATTCAGATTATTAAACTATCCAATTGAATGCTGAAAATATAAGAAATGGTGGGCTAGAAAAGTTATATGTATGTCCCATCGGTTCCGGACCATCTGGAGGAAGCTTCACATCACATAGGAAAGAAAAGATGTGTCTAAAATAATATTCTACACCTTTCAACTGACCAGAGAAATAATATGTTTTTTTTAATAGAAGGAAGAAAGCATTCACCTGCATTCAAAGAAGATGAATTAATCTACTGATAAATATTAATCAAGTCCAATTAATTGTTCCAACAACTGATTTTAAACTCAAGAAAATTTATAAATGGGAAAACAACTGCTGTATTTCATCCACATGCTTGACAGGAAGAGAAGAAAAATTAATATAATGATTTCCAAATTGTCCACTAAAACAAATAACCTCAATAGAGTCATCATCATCAAGTAGTTATACACCTCAAGAAAGAGATTGTTCCCACATAAAACGGAAATGGTAGCTGCAGAAATTTAGACAATATACAAGACAAGTTTGAACCCTTGGAAATTCGCCACAAACAAAAGATCGGTAATATGACCTTTTATATCTATTTTCTTTATGATATCAGTCTTAATAAACATTTTAGCAATAAAGTGGTATATTTTTATTTAAAGAACTTTTAAAGACTATTCAGAATCGATTAAAACAAGAATGTCTTACTAATAATAACTTTGAGCTTCATAAATGACCTTGAATGTATGAAAATTATTTGTTTATTAATTTTACAATATTAATGTGTAAAACAATTTTTTTTATGGTGTTATGATTTTAGTTTTAACTGATGTATTATTATTATTTTGGTTTTTAATAATATTTTGTTATTATGGGATAAAACACGCACATACATAATAATATTTTTATATGTGTATAATTGGGAGTGAATGTGAAATAATGAGTAGTATTAGAATATTAGATTATTTTGTTTCAAGTTAAGTATAGATTTCAGCACTTGGAAGGGAAGGGGGAGAAAATAATTTAAAACTCTTTTCTAAAACTTGCTCTTTCAATTTTACTAACATTTTTTTTTTACATTCTATTTACATGTTGGATTTTTTAAAGTATGTGTGCTAATGAGCAGATAATATTTTTTTTAAATACTTTTCTCATGGAGTGAAAATCATGGTTAATGTGACGTCCAACTTAATACAAAATACATTTGAAGGGAAAGGGGGAAGAACTTAAAATTAATCTGAGGATTATTATATAATCAATTATTATTATTATTCATGTCAATTTTCATATTTATCTAGAAATTTTTATGTATATGTTAGAACTGTAGTAATAAATATTAGTTTGTTTTATTAAACGAGGCGTATATATTTCATTAAGTGTAGTTTTTGTTAAGTGTGATTATTCATCATCATCAATGGTTGAATATTAGTTATTTAAGATATAAGTAAATATGCTAAAATTAAGCAATAATTATGAATTTCTTTATAAAATTTAGTTTTATGTTTAGGCTTAGTCCGAGAGCTGTAGTTGAAACCCTTGTCATTATTGTTATTATTATCATCATCATCATCAACGTTTTAATTAATGAGCTGTTTAACTGTTTAAAGGCCATAAATAAATATTGATTTTATAATATTTAGTGATCTCTTAGTATTATTATAACCACATCCCATCATCTATTTCATGCAAGGATGAGTGAATTGCCATCCTAAATTAGTTATATATAATCTGAGCTAGTAAACTTACAAAACTATTGAAACACATTTGTTATGCTAAGATCTGAGAAATGATTTATGTCTAATATACTCCACTTTGGTTTAAAGATGTTTTACTTTTACCTAAATATTAGTGTTTATAGTGATATGGCTCAAAAAGCAAAATCTTCCATTTTATTATAAATAAAGTACCAAGAAGGGATTCAAACCCGGTACATGTGAAAGGTTATCAGATATAACCGTGTCTAGATTCAGATAATCTAGTGGTGCCCTGCTAGACCATATTCACTTAGTATTTGTTTAAACATGCACTTAACATCAAACCAAGAAATGAAAGTGGGTAAGATTACTGTCTGTATACCTGAGCTATATTTTATTGAATTACTAGTGTACTCACCTCACATGATTTCCATATACCTGAGTCAAAATACAATGGTTATTAACAATTTGCTTATAGTTATTGATATTTGGATATTGAGAAATCCAACATTATTTTAAATATTATGATCTTATATATTGTAGACTACTCAGGTATGGTAATATCTTTTGAACGATCTTTAATTATGTTACAATATATATATATATATATATATATATCAGTATTTGTTGATCAGCCTTACCATAATTATTATTTACTTATTTATATACTAAATATGAGTAATAGTTTTTGAGAGAAGTTCTTGCTCTAATAAATGGTTGAAAAGATAGAGTATTTGAAATTCCTACTTGTTTATTTTGCAATTGCGTGTGACTACTTAAAATAATTTGTATAGGTTTATTCTAATTTTTGTTTGATAATTTCTTTTTTTATATCACTTGGTTTAAATTACTTTTAGGATATTTTTTCATAAATTATATATTTTGGTTTTAATTTATGCAAATATTTATTTAATATAATAGATTTATATGTAATTATAAGGTGTTAATTTAAAAACTGTAGGCACAGCATTTATAATTCTTAAAACTGTTTAAATAAAAGTGCATTTTAAAAAAGTAATATTATGTTTTGTTTAATTGTTTTCTGTACAGAATTGTTTTGGTTTAATTTTTATGGCATATATATATAAAGAGTCAAGTTGCAATCTTTAGTGCCTGTATAAATTTATCAGATCATAGATAAAGGAGGTATTGCCTTCATTGTTAAAGAGGGTTGCCTTGACTACAGATTGAGATTGTTGATAGCTTAAGAGTTGATTGTTATCATCTACATTTATAAATCTATTAATACCTTGAGTAATTGGCTTTATTGTCATATATATAAAGAGTGAAAAATTTCCAAACACTAGCACTAAATGGAGAAATTATTTACAACATAATGTTTATTTAAAACCAGTCATTTGGTATTCTTTATTGACTATCACTGGATAATAGATGATAAGAAGTGACTAGACTTTGGTAAATATTATGAGAAAATTTGAATGCCGATTTATTCCTTGAATTCAGAACTTCCCCATTCAATGGATATCATAAAATTTTATGTTAGTACCAGCTACTTCCCTGTTACATTTATCACCACAATCTCTATTACAAGTTATCTAGCAAAGACTACTATGATTTCTATTATTTCTTACTTTCCTGTGTAACTAAAATGTTTACTAATATCATTTTACTAATATTATTGATTTTTTTTTCTCATGTGTCATAGCATCAAGCCGGGGGACAACTGCTTGTAAAGCAGCTGCCACTGATCTCTCAACCTTCGTAACTGTTATATATATAGAATAATAACAATATAGAATAATAACAATTGACAATGATTGCAGGTTGTCAAGCTAATTTTGTAACTAGTGTACATAGCATGTAATAAATCAGTGGAATCCGGATCTAACGTCTGGCAGATACGGGTCACCAACTACTCCAGAAATATAAAGAAATCAAACGAGACCGACACGCGACAGGTATAAAAACAAAAGTCAAAAGACTCTCGAAGTCTTTTTCCTGCTACAGTGCTGGTGGGTGCATGTTCAAGGAGATAATATCCCAGGTACTCGGCGCCTGTAGGTAATCCAGCCGACTAGGACTTTGAACAGATCGTACTGATCTTTTATTATTTTATAACGCCCAACTAGGCTCTTGTGAATAATTAATTTGTGCCTGTCACAGGTAGAATGAACTTACTTATAAACTTTTAACTTTGGTACGCGGTGAGCATTAGGATATTAAGATCCCCAACTGTTGTAGTTAGTTCTCCATATTAAATATATATGTGTTAGCTATTTATGTATATTAACCTATTTATTGTATATTAAACTATTATATTCAATACCTTGTCTGTTTACTAAACAAAAATTATCATTGCTGATCCGTAGGCGAAAGCCGGGACACAGCAGTAACAATTACCGGTGCAATTACTATTCTGCTATTTTTAGTAATAAAAAACAAAAAACATTGCTATTACGATTATTACTACTATGCAGGAAGTTGCATGTTTATCACTAATCCATATATTTGTGCTAGTTTTTTTTATTAGTAATAATAATTTTTAATAAATTCTTATGAGATAAAAGTTTTAAACTTTGTCTACATGCGTCCACTACAGTAGATTCCTGTATTCCATAGAAACTTAGATAAGAAAATAATTTATACATTTACAATTTATTATTTATATTTTTGACAATATTTAATGAATCCAGGACGAAATAAATAAATAAAATTTCTTTTTACAAAAGATAATTGATAATTTAAAATTTAATTCAGAATAGATAATTTTATTTAACACAAAATTTTAAATTTGACCAAAAATATTCTCATCAAAAATTAATTATTTTTTTAATATTTAAAGGAAAAGTGAAATGTCAAGAAGCTGTTTTTATTTTAGAACTTTTAGTTAATTCTTATATTTAAGTAACCGTTTATTTTTTATCTCTGTATTTTTTTTAATTACCTTCTGCTTTCATTTTCGCTTTAAAGACCGCTTTACATATTATTAATAAATTACAAAACGGCAGCTCTAAATTGTGAAACTGATAAAAGACACTCATATAAAAATTAAAATTTAATTATAATAATATAATTATAATTTTATTATTACTAAAATGATTTCAAATTTAGAATTCATTAAAAGTCGTAAGCTGATTGAATTTTAATGAAGATAGTTTTAAAGTAATTTTTAAATTAAAATGTTTAAAAAAAATTGCAGAATAAACTGCATAATAAATTTTGAACAAAGAGGTATTTTGCCAATTATTCCTAATAGTAAAGCTCGCAATAATGATAATAATTAGAAATAAGATTAATTTTGACAATAACTACTCTATTTTTTTACTGGAAAATTTACTGTCTAAACAACATTTAGTAATCGATTATGATTGTTTTCATTTTAATTGGATTATTAAAATGATTGTTCTTTTATTTTTTTATTATCGCTGACTAATGAAATAATAATGATAACAAACTGATAATGGCGAGCCATGACTCTCTATTTATATGTGTAATACAATTTCTACATCAGGTTGATGAAAGCATCAAGACTTTTTCAGGAGCCCGATATTGATTTGAATTTTCTACTTTCCAGCTAAAATAGAAAAACAGTTTTAATGACCCAATATTTTATGATAAAAAGACCTTCTATTGTAAAGGTGTCATATTAAGTTTTCCAATTAAGCCAAATAAATTTGAAATATTTTCCATAGATTTAAGATTTTTTTCAAATAACTAATCCATAACCAATATGACTTGCCATCCACAATTGGTCAGTAAATGAGTATAAAATCATTCTTAAACCACACTGGGGAATTTCAAATCTTAATTCAGAAATTGACGAGTGTTGCCTTTTTCATAAAGGCATTATTAATCTGTAGTGGACTGATGTACTAAGTCCCTGTAAGTATACTAAGTTTCTTAGGAAGTCCTAATAGCTATATAAAAACATTTTGCATTTACATGTGTATTTATTGTGTGATGTGTCTTCACTCATTCCCAGTCACTAAAAAAAATAAAAATAAAACTGTAATTTTGCTTTTTTTTTAAATAAAATGAATAATGAAATATTAGTTATATCACAATTAAACACACTGTTGATATCTGTTTTTTAATAACTTGTTTTTTTCTTAAGAAAACATTAATAGTAGTTTTATTATCAACAAACAATAACCTTTCCTAGTTGTTTTAATGCGTTTAAGTCTATGTTATTGACTTTAGAGTTTATATAGCCACCTCATACTTGCTGAAGGTTTCATTTCAGATTCTAGATTAAACTTTAAGCTTTATGACACAATTGAAACCCTGTTTTTTCCATTTTTATTTTTACCAAACGTTGGGCTATCTAAATCATTTGCATATACTTTGCATATCACCTTTATTTCTCAGTTTTGCATTTGACATTATCGCTATGAATATGAGGCAAATGGCCCCGAAAGTGCTTAGTATTTAATATTTTTTGCACTCTCTATAGCTTCTCATTCAAGCACTTCACATGATTTTAATTTTATATATCATAAGTAAATCAGTAACTTTTATTATTGCATAAAAAAGAAACTTGTAAAACTTTTAGCTTTACATTTAGAAAATATTTTATTATGCAAATACCATATTACCTCAAAGCAATGAATAAAATATATGTGCTTTAAACTTAACCAAAAAACCATTATTAATAATGAGATCATCTACAGGATTTGAGACAAAAACTGGCTGCAATCATTTTGTGAAATTTATCAAATTTATGAATTTAATGTTTATATTTTTTGTTTATTTACATTGATTTTTGATAGCATATAACTGAAGTAGTGTACATTGAGACAGCATATATTGTAATGATGGTATTTTAGTTATATTTATATATTGGACTATTTCCACCATCTAATATTAAGTATTGAATGATTCTAGAAAATGTAACTTTATTTAATTTCATAACACACAGATTAGTATATGCACAATATTTTAAGTAACATTATTCTCTCTTCTTCGGGTGTTTTTGGACTTATCAGTGATAGTAGTAGCATGGGAATTGAACCTAGACCTCTAGATTCTTGACTATTAAATTTTAAGGTAACACTCTAACCAAAGGAACCATCCTGACAGAGGCAAAAGTGAGTAGGAATTTCATATACTTATCTATGACGTTCCTCCTGATTTGTCCACTTTTTTCTACTGGCAATTGCCTTTTGGAAGGATGGCTCAGTTACTTAGTGTTATCTTAAAATTCAATAGTCAGAAACTATGGACCATGTTTGATGCCCATATTAGTATTGTTACTGATCAGGCCAGTAACATCTCATGAAGAGAGGAAAGTAATACCTCTCAAAATGTGCAATTACTAACAGTTGAATGTAATTTGAAAATTTAAATAAAGTTGAATTTTTCAAATGACATTCAATAGTTAATATTAGATGACAGGAATATTCCAATATATAATACAGCATATATTGCAATTTTATTGCACATTAACTTAACAGAAAAATTTCAAAGTTTATTCAAACTGATTTAAAAACTAAATTTTCTTTTCCAATGTTCTCTTTTCTTTAATTCTTCTTCATTCATCAAATTGATTTACTACTATTTTCTTAATTACTAATGATCTTGAGATGATTAACTTCCTGGTGTATCTCATTCAGATATGTGCTTTCTCCAACTTTTTTTCTCATTTTGCTGCATGTTCTTTAAAAAACCAAGTGGGAGAAGGTGTTGAATGTATATGAATGAGAGAGCTCTTATAAGTTTTTTAACAAGTACTAGTAATAAGAGTTTTTACAAATACTTATAGTTTTGAGAGATCAATTCAAGAATAAAATACAGCTAATTACAATATCAATATCTTTTTAATATGTAATTTCAAAAATAGTAAACTAAAAATATTTTTAGAAGGTTGTAAACTCTCCAAACACTTTCTATATTAAATTTTATTTAAACATTTTGATCCTATTATCTCTTAGCTGCAATGCATGTGAAAATGGAACAAATTCATCTGTGGTAAGAGTATTTATGAGAGAAGCCAATATAATTAATTATATTTTTAAGAATCAACATAAAATCTATGAAGATGTTTTACAGCTTGATTCAAACTATCTTTAAGTAAATCCACAGAGCAGACTCTCTAAACATTTATTTTAATAAATTTGTAAATTTGAATTCATTGTATATATGTAATAGTATAATTAAACAATATCATTTAAGATATAATATTTTAGATTTTGTCTTGTGAATATTACTTAAGATTAATTTGAATCAGCTGTAGAAACATCATCATAGATGTAATGTTAATTCTCTAAATTATGTTTGTTTATGCTGATTTTTTTATGTTGATTTTTTTAATAAATAACTTGGCTATAGGTTAGTGTTTAATTCAAATTTGATATAGACATTACAGAAAATTCATTACCTTCAAAATTACTGCATTAAGTGATCACATGTAATTATAATATTTAAATGCAAATAGCATTGCTTTTTCGTAATATAAAAATGATTAGTATAGTTATTTAATAAAAAAAGTAATTGTATATAATTTCTATAAATAAATCATTCCCAATTTTTTAATATACATAATCATTACTGCAAATATATATATATATACAATGAGCATGCTAATAGCTCTTAATAAGCTTTCCTGAATATCCTATTCTTCTGGTTGTCATTAGTGAGGCATTAGAACATTCAGGTATTAAATTTAAAATTCCCAGGTCAAACCCCAGCATTTATCTAATAGTTATGTATTAAATAGAAAATCTAAAATTTTCAGACATCTTCCAACTATCTAACTTAAATAGCCATATGGGCCTGAACTAAGTTCAGATACACTATATATTAATAGCATTAGCAATATAAAATTGGCAAAGCCTCAAGAGCAGAACAATAATTGCAAGGAAATCAAGTCATATATCACATGAATTAATTTAATAAGCTTGTACTACAAATGTTATATAATGAACATGTTAATAGCTCTTAACAAGATTTTTTGAATATTCCTATCTTCAAACCAGTTTCTAGTTCTGGATGTCATCAGTGAGGCACTAGAAAATTCAGGTATTAGATTTACAAATACCAGGCCAAGCCTCAGCATTTATCTAATAGTTAACTATTAACTAGAAAATCTGAAAAATTCAGATATCCATATGTCTTCAAATCCAGCTATCTAACTTAAATAGCCTTATGGGACTAAACTAAATCTAATACCTGAATGTCCTAGCACTTTACTGATGACAGCCAGAGGTAGAAACTGGTCTGAGGATAGTGATATTCAGAAAAGCTTGTTAAGAGTTATTAGCATGCTCATTATATAACATTTGTAGTACAAGCTTATTAAATTAAATCACATGATATATGACTTGAAATATATATTAGTTTGTTTAAATGTTTCAAACATTAGCTAAGATTTATTCCATGTTTATTTTAACATTTCTGAGAATGCTTTCAGCTAGCGAACCCAGATTTATATATATATATAATCATCAATAAAACAAATCATATATAGTGTGACATTGCTTTTATGAGCTCATATTTATAAATATGTAATATAGTGAGGTATTATATAGCTATTTAGTATATTATACAGCTATTTAAGTTAGATAGCTGGCGTTATAGACATTTTCATGTCCAGAAATTTCAGAGTTTCTACTTAAATGTTACATATTAAATAAATGCTGAGCTTTGAGTTATTTTGGATTTAGTGTTAGAATATTGATCTGGGAATGGGCATGTTTCAGATAGAGATTTTAAATGTTTTCTCTTACCACACTTACTAATTAAAAACTTGTTTGAGCTATTGATATGCTCCCTTTATATATATATATATATATATATATATATATATATATATATATATAATACCAATCCTGCCTGATAGGATTATGGTAACTGTGGTTATTAAAGAACCAAAGACACCAAAAAGTGTGGATGCTGAATTGAGTTTAGATCTATACAACCATACAATCTAATGAGCTTAGCTTGAAAACATAATTGCATTTTCATTTTGGACTCGAAGCTTAATAATTAGCTAAAACAAGTAAAAAGTGGCTGCTGGAGGGTTACATTCGATCCTAAGATCTAGGTGCAGTACTCTCAGATCCAAGGCTTTTCACTGATGAAAGACACAAGCTAGAAAATAGTCTGGGTATATTGGATGAGTAGGCATTAGATAAGGATTTTATATACAAACCTTCCTGCATCCATTGATTACTCTGGCTTGCACTGAGTGACACTACTGTATGGAAAGTTTTGCCTCTATGATAAACAGTTTGTCCAAGCATAAAGAATAGTGATCGTGTGATGTTTAGTGATTTAATATATAGAATTTATTCAACTTTTTAATAAGATAAGTAAATCTAAGTTAAAATGCACTGTAGAAAAATATATTTTATTTAATTGGCTTAAAGGAGAAAAGTCATTTTTATAAGACGCCACAATAAGTTCAAGTAAAAAAAAAAAACACTTTGGCCTGCCATAAAATGTTTAATTATAACTTGAGAGAGATTGTTCAAAGTCAGCATTAAGAGAGATTAATCAAAGACAGTATTATTTTAAGAAGTTATTGATGGTAACGTGTTGTATACATTTTTTTTTTAAAAAAAGATTTATAAATCTAAAGAGTTGCTTAATTCTATTTTTAGTCAATTTTAGAGAATCAAACTTTTTTATTGATAGCTTTTATATATCTCAATACTCAATTGACTATATTTGTAATTTATGTGGACATATATGAACCAATAATCAAATAAATTTATTTTTATTCAAATAATTCAAAATCTTAAATTTGATTGGTTTAATTTTAAAATATCCTTGCGCGGTTTTGTGCAGTGAGAGAGTATCGATTGGGGAGTGTGATATCAGAACAATTCCAATTTTATTACTCTGCCGCTTGAACTTTTATGAATTTTCTTAGCAATAAAACCACTTGTTTATTTATTTAAGCCGTTCAAACTTTATGTCTATATATATTTCTAAATATATATGTTTCTATAACATTTTAAGTTTATAACTCGACATCTTAAAATTAAGAAACAAGACATCTTATAGATCACACTGCTTTCTTCTTCCATATATGCACATTTAAGAATTATTTTATGTTCGTTTTAAAATGTCAAAAATTAATTAGATAGTCAAGCATTGGTGGTCCAGAGGTCAGCGACAGCTGCTTTACAATCAGTTGTCCCGGGTTAGCGGGTTCGCTTCCCGGCTGATGCTATGACACATGAGAAAAAAATAATTAATTAGATTGTGTACGAAATTGGTGCCATGACATCTTTATCATATATATAATCTGCTAATTTCTTATTTATTAATTTAAATCATTTTTATTAATATAATAAATTTATTATATATTTAATTAAATTTAGATGTGTGTTTATAATCTTAGACATCTCTTTTAGTTCACCAATCTTATGCATATATCGTGTTATATGTCACTTGAGTTTATTATTTTATCAAAATTATGTTTTCAGAAATATAAAAACTGTATGTGTATATGGATTCTAATGTCATTCTTTAATAATTTTGTAAATGGTACCTATTTATAACTGTTTTCAACATGAAAGATCTATGATATCATCAGGAATCACATTAGAAACTACACACATACACAAATAATGTTTACACATGAAGAATGTTAAATAGATAACAATTCTTCCAATGTTGATTTATTATAAAATGATTTCTCAAATAAATAGTAATTATCATATCTAATTATAAGCAGTTCTGCAGACTTGAACAAGTTTGCTATTGTTGTCATTCAGCTTGCAGAATTGGTTATATTTGGTTGCGCACATCAATACACCTTGACTATAGATTTAATTTCATATATATAATGGTCATCCCATTTACTAATTAATTTATATATATATTGTAATGATCATGAGAAGGGGTATCCATGGTTATACATGATTTTCAATGGTTATTCCATGTTATGGTTAATGGATATACTCATTACATTTATGTGTACTTTTTTTATCTTTTATTTATTTTAAATTTGTCATATAACTGTACAATCATTTGTAGATTTAGGACAGCTTTGACCAGTGATCGTACACCAAGCAGAGGGATACAATATAATTGATAGATTAACTATCAATGATACATATGACCAGATCGTGGCCATATGAATGCATAGTCTGACCATTTTTCCTGATCATAATATCCCTCCATAATTGCTGGAACTATACCAATCCTCCAAGGCAATTTTATTTGTTTTGAGATAAATCACAGGTTCCATCCAGCCATATAAACTTTATATAACTGTCATGCCCAGATGAAAGGCAAATGAACCCAGTGCTTAGAAACTTACCCAGAGTAGCTCCAATATTCTCAACAGAGGACCCAGCACATTAATAATGAGTACATAACAATAATCATATAATCATGGTGACACAGGTAAAGAAAATAGAGCAGACAAAGTAATATTTAGTAAACACTTTTTGTTCCTGCATGCACAAACCATGACATATATATATATATTTATTATATTAAAATAAACATGCAATAATTATGAAACACTAAATATCATTTAAACAATAACTAATTCAGTGCATATTTCCCTTATAATTCTTACATTTGTAACATTAATAGACCTTTTTTAGAACAGTTCATTTTCTCTTAAATAATGTCTAGACTTTTATCAACAACTTTAGAATATTTTATATTTACCTAGGTTTTCTTTAACTTGGAGATGACATCATCTACTTTAACAATTTGAACAGTCCTCTTTCCACAGTTTATGATCTTTTAAGTTTTGGATTCTCCTGATGTTTATCATAGCTGGCCATCCGGTCATCAGTGACAATTTATTTTCCTCCTTCTGTGCTTCTAAGTGACAATAGGTGAGAATATGCAACAGAGTTCTATATTACAGGTGAGGCATTGATAGCAGGAGAGAGATACTGATGATGTTAGGGACTGGGGCATGAAACCCAGATGACCACTCCTATAGTTCTCTTATCAATGCACATTGTTGCTTTTCTAATGCTTTAACTTTTTTTACACAATTTTGAAATGACTGACATATCTATCCCCCCCCCCCAACTATTGAGCCACCATTGTTCTCATTTACCAATTTTTGGTTTTTAGTTTTAATTAAAATGATTAATCTTATCTTTTCTTAGATTAATCTATTGCCTTATTGGCCAGGATTTTTTCCAAAAATTATAGTTTGTAAAGATTACTTTTATTAATCAATGTATTATTTATTTCTACTTTTGAATTCCATTTCCATTTTATTTTGACATTTATTTCTTTTATAACATTTATTCTTTAATTATAAAAAGAAGAGAACAGGTTCTGAACCTTAATTTAAATTTAAAACTATATTAATAGATCTAATTGCTATTATTTTAATTTCTTCTTAAAATTTATTTTCTTTAACTACTTTTTATTTTATTTTATTTTTCCAAATTATGACATGCACCTATAAAGCATATATATATATATATATGTGTGTGTGTTACTCCATATATATACAAGAGCATTATATATATATATCTTTTTTTATAATGGGTATTGTATTTTACATTTATATATATATCACATCATTAAAGAAAAATTATTGTAATAAAATTTGTAATAAAAGTAATAAAATTTTAGTGATAATATATTTCATAAATAAATATAATAAACCTCAAAAGTATTTTCTGTTAATTTCCTAACCCTTTTCAGCTGAAAACCATCTAAATTTAAATGTCCCAGAAATTAACATCATCATGTTATATTCTATCATCCATGAATTTTAACCTTGGCATCTTGTCTAATAATTAAGATATTCTACTTCTATTTTCCAAAATTGCCATCATAATTTTTCTTTTCTTATAGTTTATCTTTTCATGAAGAATCTTAGTATATTCCAAATCATAAATGAAAGTAAACTAACATTTTTTCATAATCAATAAAAATATAAGCCATTATTAAAACATACTACTCTTATTTTTTAAATGATTATATAACAGTCAATGCTCTTTTAATTTTTCTCACAGTTACACCTCAATTTACCAATTTATGAAGCCTTCTACTTACATAAATTTTGATATACAATATTACTTTTGTTTTTATATAAATTTATAAAATGTAAAAATAGTAATGATTTAATAATAGCATAGGTTATCTTTGATCATGAAATACATATGAGTTTATTTATAATTTTGATCTGGAAAATACTAAGATTTTTTTATGTGGAGAGAATTCTAATAAAAGAAAAATTAAAGAGGCAATTTTGGAAAATAGAAGTAGATTATTTTTAATTAATAGATAATGTGTCAATATTAAAGTTTTAATCTTGGGATCTAACACAATGATGTTTACTTCTGCTAAATTTAAATTTAAATGGTTTAAGAAATTAACTAAAAGTATTTCTGAAGTTTATTATGATTGTTTGTGAAATATATCACTTATTATACTTTATTATATATATATATATATATATATATATATTGTAACCATATATTTTAGTAGAAAATATATGAATCGATGTAACTTATATAAAAATTTCTCTTTCTTCTCTTGGTGATTTGGTTGGCTTGATTCGCACTTGAACAGATTACTTTCTGATATTATTTTAATAATTTTCAATTTGCTTCATTCCATATGCTAACTCATATCAGAATGTTTAACTTTTTAAAATTTTACAACATATTAAAATTTGGTAAAATATTATTAAAAATAATATTTTGTTTTTATTTATTTAAAAATAATCTTAAATTATTATTTCTCTTGAATTAAAATAAAACCATTTGTTCAATTAAAATAAATTATTAAATAAATACAATAATTACGTAGGCGTCTCAATGTAATAAAAGAAAAGAGCGCGAATTTCTAGGAGAATATCGTCTGTTAGTTTGTCTTTTGGTGGGAAGAAGAACAGAAACGGTAAAGGCAAATGGTGTAAAATTTGCTGAGCTGATTTTGAAACCGTTAATAAGTAAATAGACTACCACAAAATTTGCTATAAACATAAAATAACTTAGTGGTATCTAATTAAGATGGATCACTAAAACTTAAAGATCTTTTCAAGTCGTTCGGCCAACTGAATCAAATCACCGTAGCGTTTTCCAATATCGCATTTTTGAAATGTCGGAGCTTCCCAGTTTAAGTTTGAAAGAATTAAACACAAGAATTTGGTATGTTTTGAAATATTTATTATTCTACAATTTGGAAAATTTGAATCAGTGTTTTAATTACAGAAGTTTTATGAAAATGAAAATTTGTTTTTAAAAAAAAAAAAAAAAGAAAAAGCTTAAGTTAAAATAAAGTAAAGCGTTAAAGCTATCAAAATATTTAATATTTCCGTTTTTTAATTCTGATAAAATATAATATTGATTGATATTTAACTTTACAATGCCATTAATATTTGCTAATTAATTTGTTTAACACTTGGATCATAAACATTTTTCAAATAATTAATCAAAGTTTTTTTATAATTGTATCGTCTATTTAAAATGAATAAATTAATTGCTGTAATTGGTTATTCCTGGATTAACGCAATGGATAAATAAATACTTGCATGGATAGGATAAACTTGGAACACTTTTGATAGAGAGATGTAGGGATTAATAACTTTATGAAAAACATTTTCATTTAAATTCTGTGTATCCTGTTTTAAAATTGTTTCATGTTTGGAGAGCCACGCAAATCGTTAATCTAATGTTGCTTTTAATAACTAATCAAATGGATATAATTGCATGTATGGAATGTAACTACAGTTATAGCTATTACCTCATATACTCATTATTCTACACATTGTACATGGATTCCACGGATCACATTAGGAGTTACAAAATGCTATACAATCCAATTTATGATACACATCTGCTAAAATTTATGTATTTGAACTATAAAATGCTTTACATTTAGTTTTATCACACACACACACCGTTAAATGTTATATGTTAATGAATAATACATTTATTTAATTTTATCGTTATATGAACTCGCATACGAAGTTCATAATTTATATTTGTTAGGTTTAAATTAATAAAGGTTGAATAAAATATTTATTCAAAAGAATAGCGCTTGCGGAGAAAGCTTAAACAGTACTTAATGAATTCATGAGATATACCAATCTTTATGAGATATTTGTGAGTCTTTCCAGATTTATATTCCCATGCCAATATTATTTACATTATATTATACATGTTTATTTTAAGCAAGATAAGTAGTACATTGGTTGTCCTGATTATTGTAATATTTTACTAAGCAAGAACCCACATTTGCTAAAGTGTCAGCGTATTCTGAATAATCAGAAGAATTGAGGAGGATGATTTTGCACTTTAATGTGAAGTAAATTATAATGTTGTTTTAGTATGTTAAAGGCTTTAATCTGTGCTGGTGGTTAATCCGCAGATTATTTTAATTGCCATTTTGTATTTTACACACATTCCTGCGCTGGTGGTTAATCCGCGGAATTGTGTGATTATACGTATGACTTTATGATAATGTTTAAATACGCAAAACGTTAGTATTATTTAATTCCTACGTGTAGATGAATACATCCACAGGAATATGTTTGCTTCACAGATATAAGTTGGGCAAAGTATTTTAGTTAATCTGCCAAATCATCTTCTTCATTTGTAAGCATAATTTATCGGTTAGATTGATAAATGGCAACAGGACATTCTCTTCAGGTAGATAATAATTAACTGTTGGTTAATTATTATCTACCGGAGTGTAAGTTTACATTTTCATTTTAATTAATGATTACATTATAGCTAAAACATACAAACATCATATTATTTATTATATTATTATAGGTATACAGTAGGGATTTATTGAATCTGGAAATGACGTTCAATATTTCATAAGTTAATGCTGAATTTAATAATTGTCTCAATATTCATTATATTAGATTGAAATAAGGTATGATTAGGTTTTTAAATACTGTACCTGTGAGATGTATTGAAGAAAGTCTATTGAACCATCATTTAATTATTTTATTTGTTTATTTATGTTTTATTTAAAATATTGAAATTAACTATTTATTGTTCATAAAGTTTGTAAATAAAAGTTGATTTATAATTAAACTTACTGTGCCGTTGCTATGTGTCATTCATAACATCAGAAATCATAAACTTTGGATAGAGCATACATTATAGAGCATACATTGAAGTACATATTATTGTCTACATGATATAAGAGTTTATTAATAATTTTGAGAAAACATTAAGATGCTTTTCGTCTTTGGTATTATGATTGGTAAGGTACAATAAAATCCCATTTACCTGTTCCATCATTGTGGCTTTGCGTAGTTGATTCTAGTATAAAATACAAATTAATTATTAAACTTGTGAACAGATTTATTCAATAATGATATGATTAAATATATTTACTTAACATTTTAAATTTTCATTCGTCAATACAATAAGAGTCTCAATGATATATTAAATTATAAAAGAACCCAATTATTCATGTTTATTAATTGCAAAGCTTTACCTGGACTAGCATCTGTCTTAGAAATCATATAGATGATTTAAAATTTCATAATCTTATGTAGTTCCACAAATTATGCTATCTTGTACATGGTCGGCCATAGGGTCGCATACCATAAAAATCGCAAATTGAGGTTTAAGGGTGATAAAATTGCACTTATAATTTGTTTAATATGTTTTATAATAATACTATGATAGGTCTTCGCGGTATACCCTGGCTGCAATCAAATAAATTATAAAAAGTTAGGTTAATTCATTAATTTTGTCTGTAGTAAGTTGCCCCAGATGTTGATTGTGGTCTTTTGTGCATAAAATAAATAGTATGATATGCTTTTGGATACAGCTCTTAATAGCTGATAATGTGCAATGAGAGTTGATCAGTGACCAAGGTTGTAATTCCTAGTGCACTTACGTTACGTAGTTGAGATTACACAATTTACGGTTACAATTTATAGTGCCGCAACAAGTACGGCATGATGATGGGTAGTTGGAGGGGTGATGGAAGGTTGGTTACCACCTTTGTGAGCCATCAGGGTGGACGGCTCCGGGGATTTTGGTTACAGCTTTTGGCGCGCAACGTGGCCGGCTCGAGATGTTTTGGTTACAGCTTTTGGCGCGCAACGTACCGGCTCGAGAAGATGTTTTGGTTACAATATATATATATATATATATATA
>JAQFVV010008551.1:0-28086 GCA_028023455.1 Epiperipatus broadwayi | reverse complement strand
AAGTTTATCCTTTGAAACATAATAATAATAATAATAATAATAATAATAATAATAATAATAATAATAATAATAATAATAATAATAATAATAATAATAATAATAATAATAATAATAATAATAATAATAATAATAATAATAATAATAATAATAATAATAATAATAATAATAATAATAATAATAATAATAATAATAATAATAATAATAATAATAATAATAATAATATAATGTAAATATATTGTAAACTGAAAGAAATAACAAAAAAATATAATATTATATATATATATTGTGATCTTTATATTGGTACACTACCATCATAAAAAATTGGAAACAAAATTTTTGAGATATATAGTTTTAAATTCTATTAAATCAAAAAGTAGGTACTTATTAAGCTAGGAAAAATAACAGTCATTTTAATTATCATAAGATTTGAATTTAGGTTAGTCAATGTAAAAATGTTTAAAGAATATAAATGCTTGATAAAGTAGTTGGTTACAAATGTACATAAAAGATAAAATAATAAATTATATGTTTATTATAGCTATAAATAAGTAAACATTTGATATCATTTAAAATTATAGTGAAGTTCAAATCTAATCTTCTAAATAAACATGTGTTGTATAGATAGATAATTATTATCTCTACTCATCTCACATAAAAGCAATTATTATTTCTAGTTAAATCTTAAATTATGTTTAAAAATAAATAACTAAGATTTATTCTACAAATTTCATGAGAAAAAATCATGAAATTAATATTGAAGATCATTTGTATAAAAATAAAGCCAAAATGATTTAAATCAAGAAAGTAAATTGTATTTTATTCAGTTTCTAAAAGGTATTATTTTTATTGAGAACTATTATAAAATTGAAAATATTGTTGTAAATATATATATATATCAAATACTAACAACTTATTAAATACAGAATAAAATAAATAAGAAAAATCAACAAATAAAAAGCCTGCAGATGATATTTCATTAAAAGAAAAAAAATTTTTTTTTTTTTTTGGGAGAAAAAAAAAAGAATTGATTACAGATTATGAAACAAGTTACTGGTTTTTGATTTTTTTTTATCTTAAAAAGTTTGCTATGAATTCCTCAAATATTATTATTTTTCAACAAAAAAATGTAATGGATTTTAACCATGTAATAATTTAAAGAATATAGGTTATAAAGTTTTATTAAAATGAATTGGTAAATTAAATTAATCTCTACAGAAAAATCTGCAATTAATGGTCCTTGGAAAATTTATTGAAATCATTATATGGATAAAATAATTTAAAATGAATCATACATGCATACCAAAGTTTTATAAAGAAATACACTCACTGAAGGAAAACATTGAGAGTACTGTATTTACATTGGTTTTAATGGATAAACTATATGAAGTTTTCAGGTGTCATATTAATCAAAATAATTGAACATAGTTAAGTCACCAGTCAGGAACAAATAAAAAGCAATGTATTTTGATGAAGCTAAGTATGCATTTTTTAAAAATATCTAGAACTAAATTAGCAATAGATGATAACATAAAGCATATATCATATTCAAAGATAAATATTAAAGCATGATTGAATAAAATTTTAAGTGAAGAAATGATTGAAACTCAGCAATATTAATTTTAATATCATTTTTATGTAGAGTTTAAAAAGAAATTATGACGAGTGATATATGTATTAAATGAAAATTATAATTATATGTGTACAGAATAATAGTGGTCTGCTAGCATGAATGAAAGTCTTATATACCATCTGTAATTGAAAAAATATATATAAAACAAATGTAAAAAAAAGTAAAACCATCCTACAAAATATTTAATAAAGGATAAAGTGATATGGAGAATAAATTTTTGAAGGAAAAAAGAAATGAACATTGGTGCATCAAGAAGTACAAAATGTGTGTGGAAGATATTATTTTATTTCAAAATAATAATAAAAAAGAAATGCATTTCTTAATAATCTAAGGGATACACCTGATTTGCAATATAAAAAGGAAAATAAAAATATGTAAAGGCAAATGTCACAACAGCACCATATTATATGAAAAGGGTTTTTTTTATATTGTAAATATCTAAAAGGTCAAACAAGGGAGTGGAAATTTGTAAATTGTTTATAGTCTTATTATATTATATTGGTGTATAACTTTTTTACTATTGTTATTTTACATTACCAGTTATTTAAAATGTTTATTATAATCTTGCAAATAATGTAATTAAAGTTGTTGTTTTGAAAGTTAACTTCAGTATTAACTTTGTGACTGTTTAATGCAAATGATTTTATCTTTTGGCCAATTCGTCTCCTAGTGAATTGTTTTGTAAGTATTATGTGTTAAAATGCATTTAAAATGGTATATTTTACTATAATATTTTTTTTTCAAAAGTCATGTGTTAAAAGGTGGGAAATTCAAAATTCCCACTCTTAGAATAGACATAAGCCCCACCCTGACATGTCCAGCCATTGTCTCTTGACAAGGCTGTAAAATTTTTGGTGTTTTATGACATTGAAGTTTCCAATGATGCAAAAATGTGTTTATTTGCAAATTTATTATGATTTTAAATGTTTTTTTACAAATAGTTTGCACTATATTTATTAGATATCAAGAAATATAAATTATTAATAACTTATTTTGGTTTGAAATACTTTATTTTCAAAAATGTAACATATTAGCAGTTAACATAAATATTGCCTGAAGCAAATTTGGAAACTTGCTATGACGTAAACAATCTACTTATATTTACAAGGAAAAAATAATCACAATTTTGCAATAAATATTTTAAAAATCTAAACTTTTAAAATATAATTTGTTACATATTAGGGAAATAAATAATTAATCATTCAAGTTTTTAAAAATATTCAGAAACAAAGATTTTGTTGGTTTTATAAACTGAAAATAATTCTTCTAAAATGATGACAAGTAACATCTTTCTTTTGATTACAGTCTCATTTTTTTAATATTTACAGAAATAAAATGTGAATATTTAAAATTTATTTCAGTAGTAAGATCAAATAAAGTCAAATTTATTATTTTCTGAAAAGAAATAATCATTTCATCATATATTTTATGTTGTTGTGTGAGACAAAGTAAACCATCAGAAATGCTCAAATGTAAGAGGCATGTTGCTGCAATTTGGAACAATTAAATATTGCATTTTTTCTGAGAGTCATTGTCACTACATCACATGAACTCAAAGTGTATAGTTTGAGATTGAAATAAGAAATTAATCCAGTTTAGAACAAAATAACAGTCAATGAAGCACCAGGCTTTTAAAAGAGATTTTAACTTACTATAAGCTGCCTTGATCACATAAGTCATTGGTGATATTGCAAATTATTAGAGTATGCTTATTTATAAGGATGAAAATCATAAATTAATTATTATTGAAAGTATCAAATCTAATTACAATATAGATAAATAATATTAGTTTAATAGTAAGTACTAGGGAACATAAATATAAAATAGTAGTACAAATTTGGGTATAGGTTCAAGTTATAAGTCTTTTATTGATTGACACATTACCTATAGGATTCAGTAAAATTCCTCTTGATATTTTATAGGTAGATCAAATAATTAATTAAAAATCAATGATTATCCTGAGATTTCCTTAATATAAAATTATTAAGATGATTATTGCTAATCATCAGCCTATGAAATAATAAGTATAAAAGCTATACATGCAATACAATTAGTCTAACTTATTAATTAGCTCAACTGAAATTTAATAGTTATACATGTTTTATTAGATTCACTTAATCATTATTGTTAGTTATGGGAGTATGTAGATATTGAATAAGTAGGAGAGTCTAGGTATTATCATGCCATTGGACAAATACTTTTGTATTTGTTTAATGTCAAAGAGATGTAATCTGTTAATAGGATAAAATGAGTCTCACAATTGTTATTGTTAATTATACTTATTTAGAAATATTTAATAGTGTTAAAAGTGATCCCAGATAAAATAAAAGTTTTACCTAATCACAATTATTATAATTGACTAAACATCATTAAAAATTAATAACATGAAAGCTAAGCACCTTCAAACAGATACGCTTTAAAAATGCTTAAGTGACAGCCAATCAGATGGTATAATGGCATCACATGAGACTCTAAATTCTAAAACACAAGCCAGAACTATTAGAAAAAGATGGGACCCCATATTAATCTATGCCTCAATTATATTTAAATAAGCCAAACTAAAGCATTTTGAACTAAGAGTGTGAAGCTTAAATACCTTCACATTTAATCCACTAAATATTATATATGTAAATTAACAAAGCGAAATCATC
This sequence comes from Epiperipatus broadwayi, assembly GCA_028023455.1. Taxonomy (NCBI): domain Eukaryota; kingdom Metazoa; phylum Onychophora; class Udeonychophora; order Euonychophora; family Peripatidae; genus Epiperipatus; species Epiperipatus broadwayi. Next base: position 23,805 of record JAQFVV010008551.1, on the reverse strand, counting down.
CGATTTACAACGAAGCAATATTTTAAATCTAATGAAATGATATTAATAAATGTAAATATATTAAATTTAAGCGTAAACAGATAATATATAATAACGTGAAAGCTAAACACCTTCAAACAGATACACTTTAAAAATGCTTAAGTGACAGCATTTTTAAAGCGTATCTGTTTGAAGGTGTTTAGCTTTCACATTATTATATATTATCTGTTTACGCTTAAATTTAATATATTTTTACATTTATTAATATCATTTCATTAGATTTAAAATATTGCTTCGTTGTAAATCGGATGATTTCGCGTAGTTAATTTATATATATAATATTTAGTGGATTAAATGTGAAGGTATTTAAGCTTCACACTCTTAGTTCAAAATGCTTTAGTTTGGCTTATTTAAATATAATTGAGGCATAGATTAAGATGGGGTCCCATCTTTTTCTAATAGTTCTGGCTTGTGTTTTAGAATTTAGAGTCCCATGTGATGCCATTATTCCATCTGATTGGCTGTCACTTAAGCATTTTTAAAGTGTATCTGTTTGAAGGTGTTTAGCTTTCAAGTTATTATATATTATCTGTTTACGCTTAAATTTAATATATTTATCGTTAAAAATTGTAAGTCTACTAAATGATACTGAGTTAGAGTCATAGAATAACCTGATGTAGGATTTGGCTTATCTGTTAGATATTGTCCTCTTTATTGACAGGGCATAATATATAAACATTAAAAACCCAAAGCAAAACTATTCAATAAATAATCAAAATTACCCTAAATTCTCAATGCAAACAGACTAGCGAAGAAAATAAATTCTAACATATTTCCAATGGTTTCACTGCTATAAGCAGACTTCTCAAGTATAAATAACTACAAAATAACAATATATTTAAACTAAATATTACCCACAATTCCACTTACTACCCATATACCTTTAATATTAAAATAATTTTTAAATAAGTTCAAAATCATAAATTTTTAATAAAGATTTTTTGATTTTTCTTCTTATTCCATTTTGCTCAAAGAAGACAACCTTAGTTTCATCAAATGTAATAGTGTGGTCTATATCTTTTTCATAGATATATAAACCCAACTAAGGTATTTATTTCTACCCTCCCCCCTTTATGTACCTTTATTCTTTCTTTTAAGTTCAAACTACTCTGACCTATTGATATATACCTACTTACCAAAAACTAGAAGTAATATATATTACAGGAATATTTTTTCTATCAAAAATTGTTTTCTTTATTATTTAATAAATTATTCAAAGTAATATCCCTTTCCAAGTAATTTTTTTATTTCTAAACAAATTCCTATTTTACATATAATTTTATAAAAAGACAATTTAGATGGTAAGAAAATAAAATCATATTTTTCTTTATCTTTTACATCATTACAAAAATTATTTAACAAATTTATGAATATTAAAGAACCAAATACACCAAAATGTATAGATACTGAACTCAGTTTAGACCTATGTGACTATATAATCTGATGAGCTTGGATTGAAAATATTAAGGTGTTTTCAATTTAAGACTTACAAATTTGTAGTTAAGAAGAGATAAAAGGTGGCTGCTGGAGGGTTGCATTAGATTCTAAGATCTAGGTGCAGTGCTTTCAGATCCAATGCTTTTCACTGACAAAGTCCACAAGCCAGAAACTAGGCTGGGAATATTGGATGAGTAGGCACTAGATGGGGAAATTATGCCCATGCCTTCTGGCATCCATTGGTTATTTTGGTTTGTACTGACTGGCAATACGTATAGAGAGTTTTTCCTGTTTTAACAAACTTGTCAGTTTAGTCAACAGTCAAATACTCTTTGTAAATGTGACCTTTTTGAAACGAAGCTACCCCAATAGAATTATTTAATATCTTATTTTTATAACAATAGTTTCAGCTATTTTGTGAGATACAGTTGACAGCTATTAGGTTTAATTATAGATCTTATTTTTTTAATCTTAACATAATGACTACCTACCAAACTTTTATTCTTTACATTTCTGATCAAAAAACCTAAACATTTTAATTTAACAAATTCTAACCCTCCTCCTTCTACCACATATTTTATAGCAGGATCAAAACAATTAAACTCATTTACCAATTTTTTAATTTTATCATTCTCAACTACAAACAAAAATTTATATATCTAACAAATAATTTTAAATATAAACAATTATTTTTAACAAAAATTTTCTCTTCCGAATGGTAGCTTATAAAATTTAAAAAAAAGTGAATAATAGGTTATATTATTTCTCCTTTAAATTGTTCAGTTTGTATTAATTATTTGAAAGAGAAAATTAGGTATGTACATATTAGTCCTGCAATATAAAGGACATGGTATGCCTTTTTACATCCATGATAAAAGTGTAACTTTGTGATCAAACTCATCTACAGAGAATATTGGATTTCCACCAACCAAAAAAAAACAAGCTGAATTTAAAAATGTTTTCAGTATAGTGGATCATATCCAGGTATTGAGAAAAGTTATAGAAATGAAAAATTAATATGAGTTACCATTATGTTTTGGATTTGTAGATTATGAAAAGGTATTTAATTCTATAAACATTTCTTCAGTGATTAAAGCATTGAATCATCAGGTATACACCCAGGACATTGTCATATTTTAAAGAATATTTATAAAAATGCAATAGTAGCATATAGATTACATAATGATAATAGGAAAATCAACATTGAGAAGGATGTAAGACAGTGTGACTCCATATTTCCAAAACCTTTCCAGCTGTGCTACAAGAAGTATTTTGTGGATTAAAATGGAAAGCTAAAGAATGACAGTTAATAGAGATTTTTTAAGTCATTTAGATTTTGCAGATAGTATAGTTGTTTGTGCAAATAATGCTTTAGAGCTTCAGAAAATTTAGCAGGAGTTATCAGATGAAAATAGGAAAGTAGGACTACAGGTAAATGTTAAAAAGACAAAAGGAATGTTTAATGGATTTTCTCAAAATATGAAAATAAAGATTGATTATGATTAGTTAGAAGAAGTTAACAACTACCAATATCTTGTTCAGATTATTAATACAAGTGGAAACATAATGGATAAAATTAATCATAGAATTTAATATGGAATGCTTTTGGTAGAAATAACTTGATACTAAAAGGTTTGCCTATGTGTTGAAAAAGAAGGTTTTTAATAAATGTGTTTTACCAGTTTTTACTTATGAAACTGAGAGTTGGATACTTAATTGAAAAACAATACTGTGACTTCAGACCACTCAAAGAACTATGTAGAGATGCATGTTGGCAATAAGAAGAGATCAAAAATGCAATATATGGGTAAGAAAACTAACATGTGTTACTGAACTCATTGAAAAATTAAAAGAATGAAAAAGGGAGATGGGCATAATATATTATTAGAAGAGTTGATAATAGATGGACAAGTGGAATCTTAAACTGGATTCCAAGACAGTGTAAAAGATCCAGAACTATACCACATGTCAGATGGATGAATGAAATAAGAAAGTGTGTAGGGGTGATGTGGAAAATATAAGCTAAATATCAGAGAAGATGGATTGAACTTGGAGAAACTTCATCCTGCAGTTGATTGATAATGGTTGATGATTATAATAAATTAGTCTCTATTGTCTTATGTGCTACTAGTCTAACCAGTATAATGACATGGACAGACATTTCTCACTTTTGGAAATATAAAAGAGATGATTGATCAGTGCCTTAATGATGAATTGGATTTGGCCAATTCACCCTTTTTATTTATATGCATGACCCAAGTTAAAATATACAACTCAATAAACAGGATCACTTGCCACCATTAGACAACACCAAGTTTTATGCTTCTGACCTAGGAAGCTTTCAACACGGTTAATTATAATGTGCATAAAACAACAATACCTTTTACAAAATTTATTAAGGTGAACCTATGGGCCTTCCTATTAATAGGATTATCTCAAGCCTCATTCTCAACAAATATGAAGTAGACTTATAACTCAATACCTTGATGCAACCTTTCCACTTCATATATGTGTGACATAGCTGATGTGCTTATTTGCACTTGTAATGCACAAATCAACAGCACAGAAACTGCCTTCTCATATATATCAAGCTTAACAAGCATCTGGAAATAGATAACCACTGAGTTACCAGGTTTTTTGACCTCTACATTCAATGAGAAACTACCCATCTTAATTAGAATATGTTCATTAAGCCTATCAATGTCTATGATGACATTCGCCCTGAATTCATCACTCCAAATTTCCACAAACTGTCTGGATCAAAAGATATTTTCATACTGCAATCACCATTTATGTATGTTCAAGTCAGATAAAAAAGTTAACATCAATTTTTATCTCTGAACTTGTGCAACATTGGTTACATAAATATAATCTTAACTCAATCATTTATTTTTATTTTTAAACCTAGAGATTCTCCCACGGAAACTGATAACATACTCTGATTTTTATTACTATACTTTCCTAAAATTACTCATTGCAAAACTAAAATTTGCTCTGCAACTCACTAAGTTGCTCTACATAACACCTCCTCTGGACTGACTTATTAACAAAACAAAGGATGTTTTTTTCTCGAACCAGAAATCACAAATCATATACAAGTAATCATGCCCTTGCACCAATTGCAACACTGTGTATTATTGTAAATTGAAAGCTGACTTGTCTACTCTATTAGTACAACAGCAATACATATACACTGTGTTCAAACCCAAATAGATACTGAATCATTTTTATGAACACCAATCCACTTCTTATCTTTCCTTTGACACTACATCTGCAACCAGTGTATGCCTAAAGTCCAATGATACCATAATAACTGAAAAAGACCTGACAAATCATGAGAAATAAATTCACAATTAACAAGAAAGACTTCTGCATTCACTTTTTTTTAAAGAAATGACCTACTTAAACTAATAATTAGCCATTCAATTATGCTAATCACCCATTCATGTTTTTTTTAATAAACCCTGAAATCTCATCTTTTCTGTCAGTTGCCATGACTATGACTAATATGACTTAGTTGAAAATGCACTAGGCAAAAATTGCTAACTTCACAGAATTTAAGCTTAACTCAAATGTGTTTATAGATATATTTATTCATATTGCATTTTCTTGCGATACTGCATATGAAAATTTTCAACATTGAAAATGAATATTTTATTATTTTACTGCTAAAATTATTTGAAATTGACATGTAGTATATTTATAACATGTATTCATAAAAAAAATCATATAACATTACAATACTATCCAAAAAAACTCAACTTTACTAAACTTCTTCCACAACCATGGTTTCATCTATTAACAAATAGGCCTATTTCTTAATAGATAAAACCATAGTTGTGGAAGAATTTTAGTAAAGTTTACTTTTTTTTGGTTAGTATTATAATGTTATATAAATTTTTATTTTATTTATTATCACTAGTATACATTAGGCATTATTGAATATATAATTCAACTTTTCTGGAAAATGTTTTCCATATTTTCTCTTGGACTTGAGGTAACTAAAACATTACCAACAAGTCAGTGATAAATAAAATTTAAATGGTGTAATTTCATGTATTTATGCATTTGTCTGTTAAATGAAATTATTTTTTACTGTTTATATGTTATAAACACTTTATCTACCTTCAAATACCCTGTAAAATATGGTAGCTGCAATCTAGATAGAAGAAGCAGTTTATTTATTTTTCTTAAAAATTAATTTTCCTCTTCCCCCATAAAGAGTTTTTTAATTTAAAAAGAAAAAAGAAAAAATCTATTCTGTGATTGTTATTAATCATAATGTAGTTTTAGATCAATATTACTTTTAAAGAAAAGTTTTAAACGAAACAATCTTTTCTTTTTCTTTTTTTACTTTAAATTTGATTATTAATTTAGTATTTCTGAAGAAGTAGTGTGTGAAACTATAAATTGTAATAAAGTGATTTAATTTTTTAGCAGTTTTGTTTATTTCCTCTGTTTGCATCATATGTCTGAAGTTAAAAGAATTGGTGTGTACATTGTATATAGTAATCCTGGGTATTTTAACAACACATATAAATTTTTGTTTGCCCACTCCCTTGTGATATATATGGTTTCCACTTGATGTGTTCATTGATGATTGGGTTTTGCTTTGGATAAACATAATTTTCCTGATGAATTATGTTTTATACTTTATAAATGGGTGATTCTGAGAATTATTTATTGTTGTTCCATTGAATCTGTGTTGTGGACCATGTACAATGTATTGGGGTAATTTAGTAATCGCTTGTTTCTGTGAACATTTATAGGAAATTTAAGTTGTTTAATTACTGATTGTTTGTTTAAAACAAAAATAAAATATATATCTGCACATCTTGATAAATAATAGAGTAAGTATCAAACTTTAGAGATAATTCAATATTTTAAATAAAGAGGTGTCAAAAGCAATATATCATCACATTAAAAGAGTTAATGAACATTCAAATGCATTGGTATTTAAACTTTGCCATGTTTAAACACTATCATATTTGTACTTTGTCCTATTTATACACTGTCATATGTACATCATTTTGTATTTGAACTCTCACACTGGACTATATTATATTGTAATAAATATTGTTTATTGTTAGCTTTTTTGCATTGTTTCTTAACTACAGTCCTGCCAATTGCTATTCTCCAAGAATTTCTGCTCTCCACAATTTAAATGTGGTAGGCATTATTACATGGTATCCTAACCAGTAAAATCTAATTTTCTAGTCTATAATTTTAAATTTGAATTTAACAGTTGACTGAAGAATATTGCTGGAGCAATCAAAAGTGTAAACTGTAAAAGAGGATCGTAAATAAAGCATTGTGTACAGAAGTAAATTGCATGGATCATTTAGTATTACATGGTAATTCTAATGATACACTTTTTTGATGAACATTAGCATACCTGATATCCATTAATATATATTTATAATACATGTCACTGCTTAATTATATGTAATTGAAACAGAAGTAACCATACCTCCCACTGAGTTAAGTAAAACTCTGATAGTATTTACACTTAGTTCAATGGCATAGTTTTAAACAAAAGTGTGAATCCTCTCTATTATTTTAATTTATATACATAATAAATTATTTTAAATTAATATTATGGTCACCATTTTGAATAGTAATTTAAGATTATTTATTCTATACATAAAATAATGGACAGATTTTATTCTCTTTTAATACCAACACAGATAAAAGATTGAGTGATATCATTCTATCTTTTAAAAGTTTATTGATATTTACATAATTGAATGAAAAGTACAATTATTTCTCCTTTAATTACATATATAAAAAGACCTATTTTTCAGTTTCATCTGTGTTAAAAAATTTAAATATTAATATACCAATGTTTCGACTTGTTCACACCTTTTATCACCCAGTAGATGACTTGTGTGATCAAGTCAAAATGTTAGTATATTAATATTTTAATTTTTTAACATGGATGAACCCACAAAATATGTATTTTATGGAAACTCATCAAAATCTTTGTATCAACATATATATATATATCAACAGATGGTGTTCTACCAAAAAAACTGTCAAGCGTTTGTTTACATAAATGTCAGAGCATACATTCACTATCTCTAACTTTAATTCCACTTTCAGATCATGATTTCAAGCTATTTGCTATTGTCAGTGAAAGGCAAGAATTTTAGAAACTAGATCTAAACACAAACTCTGAGCGTTTATGAAACAGTTTCTATTCAGCTTGCAAGTATGAAGCTTTTAGACACGTAATGTCTTCAAACTCAGCATAGCAAGCTAGAAAGCTACATGGGTCTGATCTCACTTCAGCGTCACCACATAGTAGAAGCCTCTGCAATATATATCATTGCTAGAAAGACCTCAAAGGTACATTTATGAAAAACAAAAAACATGTTCTGAAAGTGGAATTAAAATTAGAGATAGTGAATGCATGCTCTGACGTTTATGTAAACAAACACTTTAGGTGTTTCTAGCAATGATATATATTGCATAGGCTTCTACTATGTGGTGATTCTGAACTGAGATCAGACCCATGTAGCTATCTGGCTTGCTATGCTGAGTTGAAGACATTACATGTCTAAAAGATTCACGCTTGCAAGCTGAATAGAAACTGTTTCAAAAAAGCTCAGAGTTTGTGTTTAGATCTAGTTTCTAAAATTCCTGTCTTTCACTGACGATAGCAAATAGCTTGAAATCATGATCTGAAAGTGGAATTAAAGTTAGAGATAGTGAATGCATGCTCTAACGTTTATGTAAACAAACGCTTGACGGTGTTTTGGTAGAACACCATCTGTTGACATTAATACAAGCATTAGCAAGATTTTAACTTGTTTTTGTTTTTCATAAATGTACCTTTGAGTTCTTTCTAGCAATGATATATATTGCAGAGGCTTCTACTATATGGTGATGCTGAACTGAGATCAGACCCATGTAGCTATCTGGCTTGCTATGCTGAGTTTGAAGACATTACATGTCTAAAAGATTCATGCTTGCAAGCTGAATAGAAACTGTTTCATAAACGCTCAGAGTTTGTGTTTATATCTAGTTTCTAAAATTCCTGTCTTTCACTGACGATAGCAAATAGCTTGAAATCATGATCTGAAAGTGGAATTAAAGTTAGGGATAGTGAATGCATGCTCTGACGTTTATGTAAACAAATGCTTGATGGGGTTTTTGGTAGAACGCCATCTGTTGACATAAATACAAGCGTTAGCAAGTTTTTAACTTGGTTTTTTGTTTTTCATAAATGTACCTTTGAGGTCTTTCTAGCAATGATATATATTACAGAGGCTTCTACTATATGGTGATGCTGAACTGAGATCAGACCCATGTAGCTATCTGGCTTGCTATGCTGACTTTAAAGGCATTACATGTCTAAAAGATTCATGCTTTGCAAGCTGAATAAAAACTGTTTCATAAATGCTCAGAGTTTGTGTTTAGATCTAGTTTCTAAAATTCCTGTCTTTCACTGACGATAGCAAATAGCATGAAATCATGATCTGAAAGTGGAATTAAAGTTAGATATAGTGAATGCATGCTATGATATTTATGTAAACAAACGCTTGACGGTGTTTTTGGTAGAATGCCATCTGTTGACATAAATACAAACATTAGCAAGTTTTTAACTTTTTTTTGTTTTTCATAAATGTACCTTTGAGGTCTTTCTAACAATGATATATATATATATATATTGCAGAGGCTTCTACTATGTGTTGATGCTGAACTGAGATCAGACCCATGTAGCTATCTGGCTTGCTATGCTGAGTTTGAAGACATTACGTGTCTAAAAGATTCACGCTTGCAAGCTGAATTGAAACTATTTCATAAACGCTCAGAGTTTGTGTTTAGATCTAGTTTCTAAAATTCCTGTCTTTCACTGACGATAGAAAATAGCTTGAAATCATGATCTGAAAGTGTAATTAAAGTTAGAGATAGTGAATGCATGCTCTGATGTTTATGTAAACAAACTCTTGATGGTGTTTTTGGTAGAACACCATCTGTTGACATAAATACAAGCGTTAGCAAGTTTTTAACTTGTTTTTTTGTTTTTCATATATATATATATATATGTAATAATATTAAAATTAGATGTCTGTATTTCTTCAAATCCATATACATAGTCTTATAATTGAATATTTATGAATACAGTCATTAGATATATGTAAAGCATAACTTTAAAATTTTTATCCACTTTGGAGCACTTTTGACTATCCTCATAGTCTTTTTCAACTAATACATAGAAAGGCTAACCTTCCCACAATTCTCTGATCTTAACATTTGCTGCATGTCTGTTAATTAAATATTGTTTGTATTTGTATATTAGCATAGTTTCTTCTATTTTACTTTTGTTGTTATCTATATATACATTCTATGGTGATATATATATTATTTACACTTCCAATTAAGATAAAAAATGTCATTCTTAACATTAACCCTTAAACCGCTAATTATATTATTGGTTGTATGAGGTAAAAATCAAATCTTTTAATTGGCCAACTCACAAACTGAAGACAAAGCCTATTGTTAAAACATATTCACCTATAATATTAAATTCAACTCAGATACGTTTATAAAAAGTATATTACTAATTTTTCAGGGTACTGAAAGAGAACGAAAGTTCTTTCAAAAATAAATTATTTATTTATTATAAATATATTCAATTTCGGCAAATATAAAGCGAATGTCTAAACAAAAAAGTAGTGACGCAAACGCTTTTTTTCAATGTTACGTTCTGGAAAAGTAAAGATTTCTTTTTGCTAAATCTTAAATATTTTTACTAAAATCTTCAATATTTTTCGAAAATAATTTTGTTTTTTTAGTATATTTTTTAAAAAACTAGTTTAATTTCTGAAATTATATTTTTTTAATACTTAAAATTGCATTCGAAATGAAAATCTCAGCGTTTTTCTTTATTTTCTTTGATCAGGCGGTTTCTTTGTTCTTTCCAGCCAATCAGAATGTCTTTTTCGGCTGAGAGCTCGCTGACAACCAATGACTGACAATGTTCTTTCTTTGTTTAGGTTTAAATGCAGTTTTTTTACTTGTAAAATAATTCGGAAGAAGGCACCATCTTACAGAACTTTTAAAAACCTAATCAATACCTGTCAAACAAATATTTTAGCATAAGAACTGGCAGAGTTAGAGTGACATCAGATGTCGATGAGAGGCCTCGTAAGAGGCGGGAAAAGGGTTAATGTAAAATTTAAAAAAAAAATAAAGTATTATTTTTGAACAGTTTTTTCTCTTTTTTTTTATTTTAAAAAAAATTCAATATGATATTGCTCATAAAAAATAAATAAAACAGATGTTAATAAGTGATTCCATGTTTTGTAATTTGTTAATTATATTTCAAATTATGAAATGGGCGTTATTTATTTTTTTGAGTAAATTATTTTATTAAAGAAAATTATTATACAGCAAGATTGATTGATGAAGTCTTCTTAAGAAATTAATATATATTTAAATAAGTAATTATTCATTGTTAATTAAAGCTATTGAAAACTATAAGTTTTATGGAATATTTTATAAAAATTGTTTTTAATCAAGACTGAAATTTGTTTATTTAAATCACTTATTGTTCTCTTTTATAAACAGTTAATTATAACATGAAACCAAAACATCTAATACAATATTATTAAATTATAAATGTTGAACAAAAATATAATAGACAATTATATACACAGTACTACAAATTTTTATATATGTATAAAATGATGTCTATATTGGTTAGCAGAAATTTACTGAACTCATTATGTCTCTGTAGTTTACCTTGATATCAAAAAAAATACTGCCAAATATACATATATTATAAAAAATGTTTTCCCCTGAATAGAATGTATGTATATACTTCAACAAAAATCAATAAATTAAAAATTAACTGTGATAAAACACAGTTGCTGAAGAGTTAAATATAAAATTATAAAATAAAGCTGAGCGCTTTCGGGGGACTTAAGCCTCCATAATCATAGCTCAATACAAAACAAATACAAAATATAAACGCTTATTCACAAGCAAAATGCGTATCTCAAATAAGATGTAACTAACTCTAAATAAATAAATAAAATACAATATAAATAAATAAATATTATAAAGTCCATATTTTAGAAATATTAAAACAAGAATCCTTTCTATTAATAGCATTAGGATTACCAGCTATAAAACAATTTTCTTTAACCTTACGCTTTATGTCATTCTTCTCCGTACATACTAATTTTGCCTCTACTGGTTGACATAAGTGTCCAGCCTTATTTTCATGTTCCACAAACACTGAATTTCCCAAAAATTTAGTTTTAGTATGATGATATAAATATTTATGCTGTGACACTCTATTTAAAATAGTGGTTTTAGTTTCACCATAATAAATAGAACCACAATCTTTATGAGGACAAGAAACACTATAAACCACATGCTGAGTTAAGTTAGATTCAATTTTAAATTTTGAATTGTTAATCAATCTATTGGTATTTGGAGGTGAATGAAAAATTACTTGAAAATCTGGAGATAACTTATTAACTAACTGTTTTGCAATAGAATGAATAAATGGTAAAACTATATGAGGTTTTTCAATCTTGTCAGGTTTAAACTGCAAATTATGTAAAAAATTTACAACTCTATTGTTAATAATTGAACGTTTATGTCCAAGTTTGACTAAGTCCTCAATAAAACAAATAAGATTTTCTTTCCTATGTGCCTCAAATTTGCAAAGATGGTGGTTTCTATATAAAAATGAATTCAAAGATGCCAACTTGTGCACTTGGGGAGAGTATGAATGCGGATAAATTAAACCCCTAACTTCAATAGGTTTCACAAACATACAGTAGTCCAAATGATCCTCTGTTCTATGCACAATAATATCTAAATATTTCACTTCCTGTAATGCATCTTCCCAATTTATCGTAAGATTTAAACTGGTAGCCTCATGAATACTACTTTGAATCTCCAAAATGATATTTTCAGGAGCCACAATAAATATATCATCTACATATCTAGTGTAGATAATATCTGGTACAGAGATAATAAATGTAGGAATAATACTATGTTCAAAATGGTCTAAAACTATACTTGATGAATGGTTGGCCTATGGGACTTCCTCTTAGTGGAATTTTTTCTAGTGTAGATAATATCTGGTACAGAGATAATAAATGTAGGAATAATACTATGTTCAAAATGGTCTAAAACTATACTTGATGAATGGTTGGCCTATGGGACTTCCTCTTAGTGGAATTTTTTCTAGTATAGTTTTAGACCATTTTGAACTTAGTATTATTCCTACATTTATTATCTCTGTACCAGATATTATCTACACTAGATATGTAGATGATATATTTATTGTGGCTCCTGAAAATATCATTTTGGAGATTCAAAGTAGAATTCATGAGGCTACCAGTTTAAATCTTACGATAAATTGGGAAGATGCATTACAGGAAGTGAAATATTTAGATATTATTGTGCATAGAACAGAGGATCATTTGGACTACTGTATGTTTGTGAAACCTATTGAAGTTAGGGGTTTAATTCATCCGCATTCATACTCTCCCCAAGTGCACAAGTTGGCATCTTTGAATTCATTTTTATATAGAAACCACCATCTTTGCAAATTTGAGGCACATAGGAAAGAAAATCTTATTTGTTTTATTGAGGTCTTAGTCAAACTTGGACATAAACGTTCAATTATTAACAATAAAGTTGTAAATTTTTTTACATAATTTGCAGTTTAAACCTGACAAAATTGAAAAACCTCGTATAGTTTTACCATTTATTCATTCTATTGCAAAACAGTTAGTTAATAAGTTATCTCCAGATTTTCAAGTAATTTTTTATTCACCTCCAAATACGAATAGATTGATTAACAATTCAAAATTTAAAATTGAATCTAACTTAACTCAGCATGTGGTTTATAGTGTTTCTTGTTCTCATAAAGATTGTGGTTCTATTTATTATGGTGAAACTAAAACCAATATTTTAAATAGAGTGTCACAGCATAAATATTTATATCATCATACTAAAACTAAATTTTTGGGAAATTCAGTGTTTGTGGAACATGAAAATAAGGCTGGACACTTATGTCAACCAGTAGAGGCAAAATTAGTATGTACGGAGAAGAATGACGTAAAGCGTAAGGTTAAAGAAAATTGTTTTATAGCTGGTAATCCTAATGCTATTAATAGAAAGGATTCTTGTTTTAATATTTCTAAAATATGGACTTTATAATATTTATTTATTTATATTGTATTTTATTTATTTATTTAGAGTTAGTTACATCTTATTTGAGATATGCATTTTGCTTGTGAATAAGCGTTTATATTTTGTATTTGTTTTGTATTGAGCTATGATTATGGAGACTTAATTCCCCCGAAAGCGTTCAGCTTTATTTTTATAATTTTATATTTAAAGCTTCAGCAACTGTGTTTTATCGCAGTTAATTTTTAATTTTTAATCCCCTGAATAGTAATTTAACAATGAAAATAATGCAACATTTTCCATTATTACAGTAAATATAATAATGTATAATAAATAAAATTGTTTTTCTCTTACATATTTGTAAGTGCAAGCTATATATAAGTCATGTGACATCTGACTTGTTATTATTACTATTATTATTTTGCTGTTGTGGCTTTAGCCAAATTAAAGGGCTAAGCCTACTAATATATGGAGTATCTGAATTAAGTTCAGGCCCATATGATTTTTTCAGTTGGAGAGCTGATTTTAAAGACATGTAGATGTCTAAAAGTTTCAGATCTTCTTCTAACAATTAACTTTTAGATAAATGCTTTGCTTGAGTTGGTTTTTTAAATCTAATGTCCCAACTTCTCACTGAAGAGACCCATAGGTCGAAACCGGTCTGGGAATGAAGACAATCCAAGATAAAAATGATTTGAATGCCTTCTCTTGTAGTAGCATTTATCATAAATAAAAAAAAAAAACCTTGTTTAGAGCTATTAGCACGCTCTTAATTTTACATATTTGTAAGTGCAAGCTATATATAAGTCATGTGACATCTGACTTGTTATTATTACTATTCTGAGTAAAATAGTAAATTGCGAGATTTTATTTTTACTGCATTCTTAAGAATTATCAATTGTATTATATATACTTTCTAAACAAGTTTGTAATTCAATTTTTTTCTTCTCTTTTTTCAATATTAAATTCTTTAATTCGGATATTATAAAAATGTCTTATTTTGTCCAACGTAAATAGACACATTTGAACAGTTGGAATTTATTTTTAACTTGCATTAAAGCTTTTTGACAATGATATCAAAATGAGTTGATTTAATTTTAAAAAGCAAAACGATCTTTGTGACATGAGAAAGTACTGAATAATTACCATTTGTTTAAATGTTATTTGAATACTGAATTTAATACTCATGTATGCAGTCACACATACATGCATGCATAATTTTTAACAGTATAGTGGATTTAAAAATAACTGAAAATGATCTGTAAAAATAAAAGGTGTAGCTGGCATAGTATTTAGAAAATAACGAATGCATAATTCTCACTAATATAGTATAAAAGGTATCAAATTTGTAATTCTTCACTTTTTCTAACTCATCATTATCAATATTTATTTCCATCTTTTGAGAAAATGCATTGAACATTATTTTAATCCTTGTAACATTTACATTTAATCCTACTTTCTTACATTCATCTTGTAAATCTTGCTATGTTTCTTGAAGGTCTAAAGCATTATTTTCAAAAACATCTACATCATCTCCAAAATCTAGACAACTTAAATAATCTCCAATTATTTTTACTGTCTTAGCTTCTTATTTTAATCCATAAAATGTTTTTTTGCAAAGTTGCTGTAAAACATTTTGGAGATATGAATTCATCATGTCAGACAATCTTTTCAATGTTAATATCCCTAGTATAATTATACAATCTGTTTATTGCTGTTGCATTTTATAAATATTATTCACAATATGATGATAACCTGGGTCTATACCTTGATGATCGAATGCTTTCATCATTTAATAAATGCAAAATCAGTTGTCTTTCCATAGTCTACAAATTTGAAGCATAATAGAAATTCATATTCACAGGTACTTTTTATAACTTCTCTCAATTCTTGTGGCCACTATAGTAAAAGCATTTTTAAATCCAGCTTATCCTTTTGGTTGGTTAAAATCCAGAGTTTACTATAGAGGAGTTGCAATTATTTTGTTAAAATATTTATATAGAACTTATGAAAGAGTGACAGGTATGTAATTTCTAATATATTCTTTATCACATTTTCAAAATATACTATTCTTCCAATCATCTGGTACATCTTTATTATTTGCACATTTTTTACAAATTCACCAGCTTCTTTTAAATTATCAATTATAATTCCATCGTTTCTTAGATCATTTTCCTTCTTCATAAATTTAATTGCATATTTTACTTCTTCATTTAAAATTATGAGAATTCAGAAAATATAGTAGTTGTAGGAATTACTTTTCTTTGCTTTTTATTGCTATAGAATTCTTGATAGAAATCTTCTAAACATTTCATGAAGTCATCTCTCTTTTTAGTAGGAATTCCATCTTTTTTTCTTATTGCAGAAATAAATTCTCTCCTATATCAAGATGTTGTTTTACACTCTTGAGAATCTATTCTCTTCTATAGCTTTCCTCGCTAGTTCATAATTATATTTTCTCATAGCATCATCAATTCTTTTTACACTACTTTACAAAATTCAGGATATTTATTCTTTTTTATTGCATTATTTTTATAAATTTTCTATATTCCTTCTTTATAAGTTGTTTTATCTCATAAAAAATTTTACTGGTCAATTGTTCATTTTTGTGCAATCTCTCTTTATTGCATTTTTAAAAAGTGTATCTGTTACTTTCCTATTGAATTTGTTCAAATTTGAATCATGGTCAAGATCTGTTAATATTTGAAAACAAGTTGCTAGTTCTAATCTATATTCATTGCAATGTCTTTGATGATTAGAAATATCAATGGTGAATATTGTTTTTTTAATAATTTTCCTTTCTCTGGTTTTAGATTAATATGTATTATATCTTATTAATTGATGATCACTTTCTGTCTTGAACTTATTAAGAACATTACAATCTTGAAATATATGTGTTCTTTTAGTCAAAAAATAATCCAATTCTGTTGTATCTTCATTGAGATGTTCCCATGTCTAAACACAATAAATATTTTTCTCAAAAAAAAAAAAAAAAAGAATTCATATATATATATATATATATATATATATATATATATATATATTCTGCAAACTTAAGAATTCTATGTCCTCTCTCTCTCATTTCTATAACCATAACCAAATTTACCTAAAGCACTTTCATTTTTTATTGTTTACCAATTATAGCAATAAAGTCATTCATGACATTTTAAAAATGTTTGATTTAATCAAAAGCTGTTTATACATCTACATAAAAATCTTTTACCTTTTTATCACAATGAAATCTTGTTGAGTCATAAATCTAAATTGTCTGCATTTATATCTTTTATTACGTTGAATAACTAATCTTGCCACTCTGTCAAATACACCAACAATCTGCATGATGATGTTCTTCCACATTTTGTTTATAACGAATCCTCATCCACTTGTATTTCCAATATTTGTATCTTTATAGTTAGAGTACATGCCCACTTTTAAAATCAATTGTCACTTCACCTTATCTTCTAACTTCATATAAACCAATAATGTCCTATTTAATATGAGACAATTCTTTCAGTTTTTCCAATCTTTCTTCACTTGAAATTGACCTGCAGTTATAAATACCTAAAAAGGGTTACTATCAAATGGCATCCTAGGTCCATAATTAAGAGATTCTTAGCACTTCCTCCTATGAGTACCAACTGTTGCCTTTGCTAGTGACTTTACACCCTCCTGGGATATGATCCAAGACAATAGATTTATTATATAGGTTAATAAAGAAAACTTATTTTGCCTTAGGAAGCAATTCTAAGTGGCTTTCTGGCCAAAAGATAAGATATCTTTGCTTGTATGAATAAGAACTATTTTTAAGTTTTACTAAATTAAACAGCCATTAAAATGTCTAATTTAAAATATATAATTCTTTGGTGAAGATTGATTATCATTTGTAGAATTTCATAGAGGATGCTAGTCTTTAACATTCTATCACCCTTAATTAATCTTTATCTGGGTTTAAATTTATATAACAACTTGGATTTAAAATAGAACAGAATTCCTTTTATTTCACTAAAAAACAAAACAAAAAGCTATTGTACAGGCTAATAAAGAAAAGCAGTCTAGCCTACAGAAAATAATTTTCTTATTGGTTTACTGACAAAATAAAATGATAATCGTTATCTCAGTTTGCATTAATATAATATTTTCCTTTATATTGTACTTTAAATTAAAATTCAGTAAAATTAACTATTATAACTAATATTTATAAATATGAACTTCTAAATATCTAAAGCCTTAATTTTAAAGGGATATCAACTTGTATATCTATCAGGATGTGTGACTCAAGAAGCCAATCTTCTCTTTCAGGTGATTTCTGCATTTACATCTATCAGCAAAAAGTATCTAGGCTTAATTTTAACTGTGTCTCGGTTTTTGAATACTCACAGTAAATATTTTGATATGAAAATTTTCAAAGATTGCAGATTTGAATGATAAGTTTTGCTGTTTCACCTTTCTGTAATTTTGATAATGAATATACAGATTGGGATACTAAAAAAAGCAAAATTGCATCAATAAACATGATGACACATACAAACTTCTTCCTATTTGGAAGAATTATTTAAAATACGTACTAATCTAAGATTTTTTGATTTACATTTTTCCAATTTTATATATGTTTTTTTTTCTATTGATGGAATATTAATATTGTTATAAACCAGCATTCACAGTAACTCTACAAATGAATTTATAATATTCTATTCATCACCTAATTGATGACTTATATGATTAAGCTAAAATCTTGGTATTTTCATTAACAAAATAATACATGGATGAACCCACAAATGATATTATGTTTATATATATATATATATATATATGTTAAAACGAAGATTTGCACGGGTTAAATATATAAAATACATATTTTGCGGGTTCATCTGTGTTAAAAACTTTTAATATCAATATACTGACGTTTCGACTTGGTCACACAAGCCATCCACAGAGTTATAAAAAGGTAGAAAGACGGTTGTAGAGGCGCTACAATCACTGGTTTGAATAAAACATTAAAAATCCCACCAATAGCAAAAATGTTAAATTTAAGAATGTTTTTTAAAGAAATCTTTCCAAATAGGAGGAAGTTTGCATGTATCATCTCACTTATTGATACAATCTGGCCTTTTAAGTATCTCAATGGCTTCTCTGATTTTGCATTGGTAGAGATTATCACATCTGGATATGATCCTGGTACTAGAAAAATCTATTTTATGACCTGAATCTATAGTATGGAGTGAGAGTGCTGATGATGATGAGTGTTGTTTAACTGCATTAGCATGCTCATCTCTCCTAACACTGATGCAACGATTATTCATACCTATGTAAGAAGCTTTACAATTTTTACATGAGATTTGATAGACACCATGAGATTCAAGAGGGATTGAATCCTTAGGCTTGGTTATTATATTGCTGATCTTTTGATGAGCAGAAAATGCTGTATCTAAATTATAGCGTTTTAATATACGTCCGATACTGTCTGTAGTTCCTTTTACATATGGAACACAAATCCTAATAGCTGACTTATCATCTTTTTGTTTCCTATTTTGTCTATTTTGGGCTTGAAATAAGGCTTTTTTTATAAATTTGTAATTATAACTATTTGCTAATAAAACACTATTAATATGATTTATTTCTTCTTTCAGATGTGTGTCATCTGAAAGGTTAATTGCTCTATTTAAAAGAGTTTTGGCTACAGAAACTATCTGAGTTGGGTGATGATGAGAATGGAAATGTAAATATCTGTCTGTGTGTGTATCCTTTCTGTAAATAGAAAAAGATAAACTATTTGGTGTTCTGGTGACTAGAACATCAAGAAAAGGGAGTTTTCCATCAGACTCTGTCTCCATTGTAAATTTAATATGAGGATGCATATTATTTAAATGTAAGAAAAAATCATCTAATGTATTTTTTCCATGTTGCCATATGACAAAAGTGTCATCTATGTATCTGAGCCAAATGAGAGGTTTTAAAGATGATGATTCTAAAGCACGAGTTTCTATATATTCCATGAATAAATCAGCTATTACTCCTGAGATAGGTGAGCCCATAGGAGTACCAAAAACTTGTCTGTAATGCTGTCCATTGTATACAAAATATGTATTTAAGAGACAATGTTTAAACATATGTCCTCATTATTTTTTTATGTATTGTTTTGAACTCTTTATTTATGTTTTATATATATATATATATATATATATATATATATATATATATTGTAACATAAATAAAGAGTTCAAAAGATATAACTCAGTAAATTCAAAAATTAAATGTTGATCAAAAGATATTATTAGATGGTTACAATATAACTATTACCATATAAGTGAAGGAGTTCAAATATCAAGAATTATAGCAAATTATTATAGCAATGTATTATAGTAATCACGTGAAGAATCACGTGAAGTGAGTACACTAGTAATTCAATACATATATAACTCAGGTATACAGGCAGTAGGTTTTATCCACTTTCATTTCTTGGTTTGATGTTAAGTGCATGTTTAAACAAATACTAAGTGAATATGGTCTAGCAGGGCGCCACTAGATTATCTGAATCTAGACATGGTTATATCTGATAACCTTTTACATGTACCGGGTTTGAATCCCTTTTTGGTACTTTATTTCTAATAAAAAATGAGAGATTTTGCTTTTTGAGCCATATCACTATACGCACTAATATTTAGGTAAAAGTAAAACATCTTTAAACCAAAGTGGAGTATACTAGTCATAAATCATTTCTCAGATCTTAACACAATAAATGTGTTTCAATATTTTATAAGTTCACTAGCTCAGATTATATATAACTAATTTAGGATGGCAATTCACTCATCCTTGCATGAAATAGATGATGGGATGTGGTTATAATAATACTAAGAAATCACTAAATATTATAAAATCAATATTTAATTATGGCCTTTAAACAGTTAAACAGCTCATTAATTAAAACGTTGATGACGATGATGATGATGATAATAATAACAATAATGACAAGGGTTTCAACTACAGCTCTAGGACTAAGCCTAAACATAAAACTAAATTTTATAAAGAAATGCATAATTATTGCTTAATTTTAGCATACTTAATTATATCTTAAATAACTAATATTCAACCATTGATGATGATGAATAATCACACTTAACAAAGACTACAATTAATGAAATATATACGCCTCGTTTAATAAAACAAACTAATATTTATTACTACATTTCTAACATATACATAAAAATTTCTAGATAAATATGAAAATTGACATGAATAATAATAATAATTGATTATATAACACTCCTCAGATTAACTTTAAGTTCTTCCCCCTTTCCCTTCAAATGTATTTTGTATTAAGTTGGACGTCACATTAACCATGATTTTCACTCCATGAGAAAAATATTTCAAAAAAAAAATATTATCTGCTCATTAGCACACATACTTTAAAAATCCAACATGTAAATAGAAAAAAAAAATGTTAGTAAAATTGAAAGAGCCAGTTTTAGAAAAAAGTTTTAAATTATTTTCTCCCCCTCCCTTCCAAGCGCTGAAATCTATACTGAACTTGAAACAAAATAATCTAATATTCTAATACTACTCATTATTCCACATTCACTTCCAATTATACACATATAAAAATATTATTATGTATGTGCGTGTTTTATCCCATAATAACAAAATATTATTAAAACCAAAATAATAATATTAGTTAAAACTAAAATCATAATACCATAAAAAAAAAAAAATTGTTTTACATATTCATATTTCATAACTGTAAAATTAATAAACATATAATTTTGATACATTCAAGATAATTTATGAAGCTCAAAGTTATTATTAGTAAGACATTCTTGTTTTAATCGATCTGAATAGTCTTTAAAAGTTCTTTAAATAAAAATATACCACTTTATTGCTAAAATGTTTATTAAGACTGATATCATAAAGAAAATAGATATAAAAGTCATATTACCGATCTTTTTGTTTGTGGCGAATTTCCAAGGGTTCAAACTTGTCTTGTATAATGTTTATATTTCTGTAGCTACCATTTCCGTTTTACTGGGAACAATCTCTTTCTTGAGGTGTATAACTATTTGATGATGATGACTCTATTGAGGTTATTTGCTTTAGTGGACAATTTGGAAATCATTATAGTAAATTTTCTTCTCTTCTTGTCAAGCATGTGGATGAAATACAGCAGTTGTTTTCACATTTGTAAATTTTCTTGAGTTTAAAATCAGTTGTTGTAACAATTAATTGGACTTGATGATTAATATTTATCAGTAGATTAATTCATCTTCTTTGAATGCAGGTGAATGCTTTCTTCCTTCTATTAAAAACATCTTATTTATCTGGTCAGTTGAAAGGTGTAGAATATTATTTAGACACATCTTTCCTTTCCTATGTGATGTGCAGCTTCCCCAGATGGTCTGGCAAATGGAATATACATATAATTTTTCTAGCCCGCCATCTCTTATATTTTCAACGTTCAATATTATAGTTTAATATCTGAATCAATCACAATAATAAATCAAGACAGCTTTTTATATCCAATTTTTAGCTACCTTAACCAATCAGAGATAGCATCACTTGCTATTTTTGGACAAATTTGTTTTAATTAGATCTCTAATTTATTTTCAACCAAAGTATTTTTCAACTGAAAAGTTTAATCCTTTTTCCAGACACTTTTGTTTTAAAAAAAAAAAAATAGACTCAATTCTTATTTCCTTTCTTTTGTTTTTTTTTTCTTTTTTTAACATCCAGGTAACACTTCAAATCTTTGAGCTTCCTTCTTTAGATCTTGATAAGACAAATTCAATTTTTAAAATTCTGACTCATTATAAGCTTTCAAAGTGACAATCATTTACAAAAAATTTACTACAAAGATCGATATCTGATTAAACAGATTTCCTCTTTTAACAAAAAAAAATTGTACAAAAAAAATAATTTGACAGATTTAATACTTCCTTTTCTTTCAATATTTAAGAAATGTAAATTTTTGTATGTAATGTACACACATCCTTCATTCTTTCAAATCATTCATGAACTAACCCTAAATAATATGATTGCTAGCTTAGGAATTATAACCCAATTATTTAATTAAATCTGTAACTTTTAAATCCCACTTATAATTAAAGAAAAGCAAAATAGAAGTATAGAATAAAATGTTAGAATTGATCTAGCATAGGTTAGTTTTAAAGAAAGTTAAAATGTTTAATATTTGAAATATAAAACAATTAAATAATTTACACATACATTGCCTATATGTATGCATTATAGCTTTGCTTTTTAAAGAAAATTAAATATTAAATAGTTTAAATGTGTGTATTACCTTTCTATCAACACACAAACAAATAAAGCCTATTCTCTGTCTAAAGCTTTTAGAATTTTGATCTGGTAGGTTTGAACTTGGATTCCCTACAGCTTCTTTTATGGTTATATAAAATTGTGATGATGATTTTTGGTTTACCTTTTCTACATGCACATTACTATAAATTTGGCTAGTGACCAAATTGTAATGGCAATAATATATATATATATATATATATATATATATATATATATATATATATATATATATATATATATATATATATATATATATATATATATATATAAAGATGAAGTTAAAAGAAGAATAGCATTGGCAAAGGTGACATTTGTAAAAGAAAGAAGATATTCTGTGGCCCTATGGAAAGAGAATTAAGGAAAAGATTAATTAAATGTTATGTGTGGAGTGTATTAATGTATGGTTGTGAGACATGGACATTGAGTAATAGAATTAAGAAAGTCGACTGGAAGCTTTTGAGATGTGGATATGGAGAAAAATGGAAAAAATCAGTTGGGTGAATAAAATAACAAATGAAGAAGTTTTGAAAAGAGTTAATGAGGAAAGAAGATTGATTGAAGGAGTATCAAAGAGAGAAAGAGAAACTGGATTGGACATATACCAAGAAAAGATTATAGTTTAATGAAAGATGTTTTGGAAGGAATGGTGAGTGGAAATAAAAAGAAAGGACGGAAGAGATTGATATTATTGGATGATATACGAGATGGAAGGGGTTATGTGGAATTGAGGAAGTGGGCAAGGAAGAGAATGGAATGGAAGAATGGATGAACTGATGTAGTGACTACTCTCTGGACCTGTCTATTGGACAGACTACTATTGATGATATATATGTATATATATATATATATATATATATATAT
>JAQFVV010008550.1:0-28098 GCA_028023455.1 Epiperipatus broadwayi | reverse complement strand
CGCAACACCGGGCGGATACAATAGTCATATAATAAAAAAAATTATTGTCCATTAATATGATTCTATATTAATTTTATGCATAAGACAAATTTAAATATACTGTATAATGGATTAAAAAGCATATCTAAAATATTTTAAAGATATGTTAGTTCAGTTTATAAGTAAAAGTAATCTATAATCTACTATTTAAAGAATAAAATTAATCAATATTTATTAAAGTTAAAAATATAATGTTAAAGTAATAATTATAACTGTAAAATTTAATATTCAATAAATTGTTCTGATGGGTTTTAAATAATTTTATTTTCAGTTCATTATTTTAAACAAGTCTTATTTAATTATTCTAAAATGTTCAGGGTAAGGTCATAAATCCTGCAATGTGTGTGTATGTATTCGTGTGTGCACATATTATAGACAGATTAAATTGATTTTAGTTCCTTGTTAATAAAAAATTTATTGTTTTAGTTAAAATAAAGTCACAAATTATTATTTTAGATTTTGTTTGAAAAACTGTAGCAAATTTTTGCTGGATTGTTTAAATAATACTTTATATTTTAAAATTAGTATTAAAGTTGTTAATAATATTTTGGTGATGAAATAAATGTATTTTACTATTGTAATTAAATAAAATTAATTTAGATGTAGATTAGTTCATCTGAAAAAATTATAGCAGGCAATCAAATGATCAGAAATAAAGGTTATAAATATACATGTTCAACTCAAGTCAGACAATGTGTAATAGAAAAGTCCTTAATAATGTGAATCAATTCAATTTAAGTCAATTAAGTGTTATAAATTTTTTATTTCTAATCAAATAAAGTTATAATTTTTTTTAAAAATATTTTATTTTCTTATTAGTAAAATATTAGATATAATTTCAAATGATTAATAATATTAAAAAATCTACTTAATGTATTCTACAATAGAGTAAAAAAGAATCTATTCTCTGTTAGTAAATTCATATAAAGCTCAACGAAACATTGGTAATTGATGGAGACAGACATGAGTTATCTAATTGATGTACTAGTAATAACAAGATGATATCACAAAGGAAGCCATAGAGAAAAAACATACATAGGAGTCATAAAAAATTTATATTTAATTATATGTGCATGGATGTGTTGAAAAAATAATTTGATTTGATAGTATTGATTAATCCTCAAAAATATAAACTTTTATGGGATGTGTATACCCATGTTATTTGGAGGAGAATCATTAAGAATTTTAGGGAAAGTTACTTCTTATTTAAAAGAAAAAGAGGAAAAGGATGTGTGCCAGTCAATGAATGTGTGAAAATGAACTTTATACTTGTACATTTTTTATTTATTATGTGCAAATGTGTCATCTGTAATCTATTTGCTACTAATTTTAACCTAATGATCAATTCAAATGAATTATTTCATCTTTTGGCCAATTCGCCTCTAGTGAATTTTTTCATAAGTATTATACGTTAAAATGTGTGTAAAATGGTATATTTTATTATAATTTTTTCTGAAAATTCTGCGCTAAAAGGCAGGAAATTCAAAATTTCTGTTCTTACAATAGACATTAAGCCCTGCCCTGACATGTTCAGCCATTGTCTGTTGCCAAGGCTATAAAATGTTCGGCGTTTTACGACATTGTAGTTTTCAATGATGCAAAAACTTGTTTAATTATGAATTTATTATGGTTTTAGATTTTTTTTCAAAAATAATTCGCACTATATTTATTAGATATCAAGAAACACAAATTATTAATACCTTATTTTGATTTGAAATGCTTTATTTTTAAAAATATGTTATATTAGCAGCTAACATAAATATGGCCAGAAGCAAATTTGAAGATCAACTATGATGTAAACAATCTACTTTATTTTTTGATTTACGAGTAAGAAAAATCACAATTTTGGAATAAATAAATAAAATCTTAAACTTTTAAAGCACAATTCATTAAATATAAGAGAAATAAATAATTATTCATTTCAATGCTTAAAAATAACAAGAATTAAGCAATATTTCATTGATTTTATAAACTGAAAATAATATTTCTAGAAACGATGATGTGTAGTCTTTGTTTTGTTTGCAATCTTATTTTTTTAATATTTACAGAAACAAATGTGAACATTTAAAATTTATTTCAGTAGTAAACAAAAATATCTATCAAATGAAATCAAATTTATTATTTTCAGGTAAGTAATAATCATTTTATCATATATTTATAAACTGAAAATAATCTTTCTAGAAACGATAACATGTAAAGTCTGTTTTGATTACATCCTCATTTTTTAATATTTACAGAAACAAAATGTGAACATTAAAAATTTATTTCAGTAATAGACAAAAATATCTCTCAAATGACGTCAAATTTATTATTTTCTGAAAAGAAATAATCATTTTATCATATATTTTACGTTGTTGTGTGAGACAAAGAAAAACGTCAGAAATGCTAAAATGTAAGAGGCATGATGTTGCAATTTGGAAAGGTTAAAAGAATGAATATTCAATATTTTTCAAATGATGAGCAAATGAAGTTAAAGTGTTTAAATTTAGTATAAGAAGATTTTATTATTAATCTAGAGAAGAAGTTAACTCTTAATGTTATTTTAAAATTATTACTAAATCCTGGAAAATATTATTTTAATGCTAAAGTTTATAGAAAACATTATAAGTAACTAATAATTAACAAAGTGCACAAGAGAAAGAAAGAAATCTTAAAATCAAAAGATTTCTCTATGAAAAGTTATTATTAGACAGATGTGCATATCTATGTGAAAAAGAATTTTCAATTGAAAAAATTAATTGCTGAACATAATAAAAATGATAAATGATATTATTTTATGAAGTTTTAACAAGCACATTCTGAAGAAAATATTTTGTGTATTGATTTATTAAAAACCTGGGTGAGCATGGGGAAATGTTTAAATGTGAAAAAAAAAAAACCTTATGGAATATGTGATTTTATTATGAATTTTTTCCTGAAAATTGTGTCCTCTTTAATAAATAAAGTGAACTTTAATAGAAATAACTTTTATCAAGAAGAAATGGACAAAATTTTTATTAGATTTTAACTGATATATTTTGTGTTGTATTGCATCTGGACTGTGCAGAAAGTGAAGTAAGAAAAAAGCTCTTGTCGGTGAACTAGAATCACCATAGTAACTGTTCTCTCTGTAACTTATCAGTCAGTAAGCTAGTCAAAGATTGTTGCTGTAGTTTAAATTTTTATTATTTTTTATGTTTATTATTAGTTGTTTAGATCTGAAAAAAATAATATGTGAATTAATATTTTTTTGTTAAAGATAAGGTTTATTTAAAAATATTTGAATATGAATGTTTTTAATAAAGAGAAATAAAAATATGACAGAAAATTTAATATTTTCTCAAAAAGATAAAATATCTATAACTTTTTACATGCATGGATATCAATGAAGAGGATGGACTTACTTTATTTAATCCTAATGTTTAGGATTAAGGTAAATGGTTATTTATTTATAATAATAATTATTTATCAATTATAGTGCTTGGTTATAACAACCAGATGGTATGATTATTTTCATTATTAATAATCTATTAATTGATTATTGAAACATCATATGATGGTGTGAAAATATACTATGTGAGATATCTAAATTTATTTAGGTAAATTGAGAAGGCAGAAGTATGTATAGTGTTATCTTTTTTTAAAAAAATATAATGTTTAAGTATAAATTTATTATTCTAGATTGTATCTGTTTAGATACAAATGAATATGTTGATCTCTGGATTATTTAACAGAACAAAGTATTGGAATGAAAGTATTATAAAGATGTACTATTTAAAATCATTTGTGTATATAATATTTTGAACCTTCTTGATAGCATATTAGATATTTTTTTGAAATGAGGTTTAGAAATTATTTTGTCAATTTGATAGAGTTTTTTTGTGATGATAAAGGAAGAATTCAGAGTATAGAAGATTAACCATAGTGGTTCTGGATAGTAGTAGATGTGCAAAATCCTGTGTGCTAGGGATGTTAGAATATAAATATTATCTTGAAATATAATATTGTGAGTTGATAAATAAAATATAGTTAACAAAGTCTTGTATGTATAATACATGGTCAGTAGCATTTCTTTCTATAGATCAGTAAGTGCTCAAGAAGAACCCATGACACGAATTTAAAGTAAACACAAGAATATGTGGCCTTAAGCACTGCAACCATGATATTTATTACTTGTTTGAATTATTGTAGTTTTTATATCTCTCACTTTATCTACTGGATCTTGCATTGTAAATGTTATAGTTATAAATGTTTGAAACAATAATAGCTGGATTATATAGAATGTTGTTAGGATTTGTAGTGTGCAAGAAGAGAGCAAGATTTAACACAAATAATATTTATTTCATATGGATAAAGATAATAGAATGATTTAATATTCCTAATAGTAATAATAGTAGAGATCACTAAAATATCAAATGCATATTTTAATTGTGAGAGGATAAATGAGTGTGTCATCTGAATGATATTAATATGATGCAAAACTGAGATAGATAAATATAATGCATATAAGTAATTTTAGATTATTTCAAATAATCTGCTTATTCTGATGATAAAATAAATTAAGTAAGATAAAGTTATAGAAATTTTGTAGTATATATAACTTACAAAATAGAAAACATATTTACACTAATGGATATATTTATCTTTATTACCATATAATTATATTAACGATTTACCTAGATGATTAACGTAAAAGTTTTGTTGAAATATACGTGTTATTGTCTAGGAATAATTTTATGTATTAAACATTAGTAGTTATTAATCTTATTTGGAAGTTACAATAGTGGTGAATATCACAACGATTATAATTTTTAAAGTAAAGAAATATATGCTATTATTAAAATATAATTTTATGCATTAAACTCTAATAATTATTGGTATTATTTTGAAATTACAACAGTGATGGTAAATATTATTATTATAAGTTTAAGAGGTAGTAATAGTATTACTGTTGAGCTGTATTATATTTTATCTTATTTTTTATGGTAAATAATCGGAGTGAAGACTTTTTATTTATTTATTTCTTATGTAAATATTTTTGAATATAATTTTTTTTTTTTAATTTTTGAATATCTAGATTATGTAAACTTATATTTTGTAAATTTTAATAATGTTTTGTTAAAAATAAATTTGTTAATGTTGTTTTGAATTTATATCACATTTTGAGAGTTTCTTTACTTGTTATGTCCAAATGACTTATTGATCTTCTCATCCACACACATGTATCATAAGAATTAATTATATGATTACATTAACGCACATGATCTATAAGAAATATACTATGATTATTAAGGTTATCATTGTAGAAGATATTATTATTGCTAAACACGAAAGATATATAATGCCAATATATAAATTATTTGATACAATTATATTGGAAATTTGATATTTCTGAAGATGCCACATAAAAGTATGATAAGAATTTTTAAAGCATAATATGACATAAAAATATTTTGAATTTATTAAAGAGATTAAATATTATGTTTATAATAATCTACAATTTTAATTGTTTTATTGATGGGCAAAATTAAGTAGGTGTGTTATATTAAGAGTCTTGAGATATTTTATTTTGTTTATTATTGTTTTGTAGTATAGTTCAGTATATGTAAAATCCCTCACTATATTTAGCTATATTATTTTATGTGTAATTATTAGAATAAGATGAATCTGAGGTAATGATAATGTTAAGAGCTAGATTAGATGATAAGGTATAGGAATTTTATTTGGTGATATTTTTATAAAAGAATAGTAATTATTTTAGTGATTTATTGTAAATTTTGTAATTGTTTAATTAGAATTTATTTTGTGTATTATGTGAGTCATGGGAATATTACAGGTAGTGCTAATAAGTTAGGTAGGGTTGATATTCATATGCCATTGAGAGTGCATCTTTCGGGGTATATTCTTAATGTAAAACTGTGTATCTTGTTAAATGCTTTGTGTTGAGTCTCATAATTTTTTAATATTTCATCGAACCATTTTTATTAATAAAAAGAGCTAGTCATATTTTTAATTAATGTCATGATAAATGAGCTGGGTATTTGATTTGAACCCTGTTAGTTGTTTAATATTTAATTTATATTTTGACTTTATTAAATAAATTATTAACATATTAATTTTTTCTAGATGTGTATGAGCTATTTAAAGTATTGCCATAATTATTTAGTTGTTTAAGCAACTTGATTGAGAATTAAATCATTAATCACGCATTTAGCAGAGAATTTTTATGTCCAGTTTTAGCGTTCGTAAGGTACAATATATATATATATAACCATTAAATGTCTGTATTTTTAAATCATATAATAATACACCTGGGTCTCTTTTTATGCGGACTTATTTAACACAATTTTGAAGTTACGCAATTCGTGTTTAACCGGAAGTCGATTTCCAATAATGCCTATTACTTTAAATAATAAATTTTGCGCACTTACGTTATATCGAAAGTAATAGCACATTATTGGAATTCGACTTTCATCTTAGTAATTTCAATATTTTCAGTGCTTTATAATAGTAAGATTTTATGCAATAATGAAGTTTACAATCATGATTTCCACATTTTATGTATACACACATTAAATTTTACAAGATTATAATGTAAATTTGTTCAAACATTGTGCGTGTTAATTTTGCATTTTAAATCACATTCTGTTTTTGCTTTTTAAAAAAAAATGTAATCAATTATTATTTTCTTATTAATGACACTAATCATTAACGTGCTCTTAAATTCCAATGAGAGCTAAATGGTTGTATGTCTGGATATCGCGAGCTTCATAAACAATAAAATCATCGTCTCAAAGATTAATTACTAATTACATTGTCACCAGAAAATCATAATAATTAAAATGTGTATAAAAAATGTAAATTACTGTACTGTAAATTATGCATAAAAATATATTATTTTGAATAAAATTAAATATCATAGTTAAAAAAAGTTTGTCTTGTATCAATTTTTTTCAAATTTGAAATTTTTTATTAGTCATATTTTATTTCCTTATTTTTTTTTTTGCGCGAATTTTAAAGTAATTTTACGTTGGTGCTTTGCTTTTACGTGAATTTTGAAAAATCACAGACCGCAGCCCCCTTTTTTCAATGTAAGTTACGTCTATTTTTGCGCAATTTCGTTTGCGCGTGTTTTCTGAGGAACCTATCTATCGCGTAAAACGAGATCCAGGTGTAATTCAAACAAATTTATTTAATACAGTATTCAAATTTTAAACAATATATTCTTTAGTTGAAGTACTTTCAATTGTATCACTGACAATCTTTATCAACCATTAATCAATACACAAAATAAAAACTTATATTACCAGTCATTCAATCCATTCAAATTTCCCACAATTCTGTTGTTTTTAATTAGCTGATTATCTATTCATTAAATCTCTATTCCTAGATATTATCATTGCCTCCTTAATTTTTCATTTTTCATTACATCTTTCAATTTTATATAAATCAAAAGTTTTAGATTGACTGGAATTTCAACTCATAATTTTGATTACTGGTGCAGAAGACACATCCCATATTTTAGGCATATTTTGAAGGGAAAAAAGTTCTATATGGTAATTTATATAGACCTATCATGGAACAATTAAGTCCAAAACATTATTGCAATAATTCTCAAATCCAATTCCTCCAAAATCATTTAGTAATGCTTATTTTTTTTTAACAATGCCAATCTATTCATCATATAAAAATGATATTTTTTATCTGATTGATAGATTGGCATTGACACATGTAAGTGGGCATTCTTTGGAAATCTGGCTTGTGAATTACCTTAGTTTATTTATAAGTTTATTAAATTTATTACAATGTAACTTCTTTTTATGTAAAATATAATTAAACATAATAGCCCCATGCTTTTATCTGTGAAAGCGGAAGAAAAATTTATTTATTTTTACTTTTTTAGTGCATTTATGTCACTAGAAGTGTTTCTTAAATATATATATATATATAAATGAAGACAGTTTTGTATACTGAATCTATTAAGCACTTAAGTGTTTATTAGGCTTGAATTCAAAAGGTAAAAATCAGTTCATGCATGTTTATGAGCAGTCTATTCTTGCTTGCTCACTATGTAAACAAATAGATGTTAATAACATATAAAGTGGATATTAGCAATTTACACTTACTATCTTTAGAAGCCAAGTATCCGAGTATATATGTATGTATATAACCCCATATACTTTAGAGCCATAATAGCATAATGGAATCAAAAGCTAAAAGTTCATAGATTAATAATTATCATTTCTAGAGCTCAAATATTACACAATATCCTAAATAATTAATAATTCAATTATTTTATATATATATTAAAAATTAAAATATTGAGATCACTTATTAAAATCTAATTTCATACTAAACTTACCCTTCAATCATTTACAACTTTAAGTATTCTTTGTTATAGATTAGACAACTTCCATATTTCTCCATTATTTTTTATTTTGTAAATAAGTCCATAGAAATGAAGATACAATAAAAGACAAATAACCCCCAAGATGCATTTCGTGCTGAACCAGCACTCATCAGTTGGGCCATGTCATCATCTCTCATATACATCTTTATTATATGAAGAGTATTTATGTATACCAAATTGTCTCATTTTTATTTTCAAGCGTCAATTTATTCCACTCCCAACTTTTATTGTTATTAACTTTTTGATAAACACGTAATGATTATTACTAATCATATATTAAACTAGATATTTTTTTCTTATATGTGATACAGTTCTTGTATACACATGTACATACAAAACTCACAAACGTAATTTTATTTTTACACGGCATAAAATAACTGATAATAAAACAATAAGTAAAACAATGGGATATTTATATAAGAATGACAATATATTCACAAATTATTGTTTTAGTGATATTTTTATGTAAAATATATATATTGTATTAATTAAAAATAGATTAATAATAATAAAAAATTAAGTAAGAGCATGCATTTTGAAATATACACACACGGCTGTGTAAATATGAATGCAATGCATTAAAATCTTATGGCAACAGATAAAAATGATCAACGTAAATAGCATAGATTTGGAAAATTGTTAATACTTTCATGACTTTGTTACAAATTATATAATACGTTCAACTATTTAAACATCCAAATATTGAGACGCCTTACTTTGAGAATCGATAACCAAAGACACAAATTATATTAATGCATTTATTTTTATTTACATACAAACATAACTATTTGACAGTTCAAATCTTTTTTACTCTCTCTCTCTCTCTATATATATACAAATATATTTATTAAATTTCTCTTTTTTTATTTTGTTCATTTTTAAAGCTAGATGTCACTGCTTTTCATATGATTTTTAATATCACTTATAACTCTAGAGTCAATGATACTTTCATTTGTTTACTAGTGATTTTACTATTTGATAACATTCCTTATATGGTGATTTAAAAAAAAAAATTAAATAAAATTGTAAATATTTTACCTGCTATTACAAGAAAAATAAACACGTTTTTTTTTTTTTTTTAAAAAAAATAAATACAAAGATTACTCTTCACAAACATTTGTAGATCTCTTTCTGAAGAGCTTGTGTAACCATTCTGACCTGGTAATGAACCTCCAATGTGTATAGATATTAGAGTGAATGTAGTGAGAAATGTCTACAATATGAATAATTCTGCAAATATTTTAATAAATATAAACCACAATTTACTATCATCTTCAAATAAACTGCAGACCAATCTTTATTAGCCCAGGCTTATCTACAAGGAAGCTATCTTAACTGCCACTAGACATTCACAAACAAAAAGTTAAGAGCTAATTTGCCTACTAAAACAAGTAAATATGCATAAAACCAAAGCAGTGAGCATGTTCAAACAGTCAATGGAAGTCTAAACAATAAGAAAATATTAGCTTTTCATTTTTAACAGTGTGAATCTTTCACAATATCAACATTAGTTTAATACATATTTGCTATAAGATCTTCATAAGTAAATCTGCATAAGTGCATTTTAAAATAAAAATCTAACTAATTCAACAGTTTACTATGTAATTTCTTTGCTTTAAAAATAATAAATGATTAAAGTTTGTTGTAAAATTTAATTAAGTAATATAATCTTAACAAGAAAAATAAATAGCGTATATATACACACACAAAATAAAAATTGAAAGAAGATGAAACTATTTAATATTGATCTCACTACTCAAAAACCCTTTTAAGCAAACAGACAGTGCAGTTTTCCGACATTTCGATATACATTATATAAACGTTTTGAATGCATCAATAGAGGCAATAATAGTTCAAACTGTCACCCAAGAGTTTTATATAAATATGATTGTTTTTGCCTATAAATTATGAACAAAATAATTGAAATATTTTAATATTTTTATCAATGTAATGTAAACTGCCATATATATCAAATATTGTTTGTAATCAATAATGGATAAAATTATATATTGCTTAAACAATTTATAAGTTAAAAAAAAATAAGGCTCATGTTCAGGAGGAGATACACACACATCTCTCTCATTGTTTAAGAATGTGCCACAAATACTCAACAAAAATTTAAATCAAATGATTGGAAAAAAAAATCCTTTTTAGAGAATATTGTATTAATGTTTGTACACTGGAATAAACTTCCTTCCCCTCAAATACAGAATTGGAATTATGATGTATGTATGCAGAAAATGACAAGATCAATACATTACTCCATTTTGAATTTCTATACCATGACAGTTTCATTTCAATGGTTCACTATTTAGAAAAAACAAACCTCTAAAATAAATTCATCTTAAAGACAATCTTATGAAAACTGATATCAAATGTTAATATATTTTCTAAAATTTATTGTTTAGAATTTTGTCATTAGGATAAATAAAAAATGTCATGATTTTTGCACTAAGTTTATTCAAAAATTTGTGCTAATATTAATATAGTCTAAATAGTGCATAAGAATACATAGTGTATAAATACATGCAAAAAGAGCTTCATAGACTTGGTTAATAAAATAAAAACACATCAAATATTAAAGAATTTATATGACAGCTTAATTTCCTTGTCTATGTATATTGTGTTAACAAATAATAAAAATGTATTTTAAACAGCAATGTAAGACTGTGCTACATATTTTAAAAACAAAATCCAGTAAATCAAAATTATATCTCAATGTGGGTAGGGATTTAATAGAATTAAATTCAGGTAAAGAGAGAATGAATCAGAACATTTTAAGTAGTACAAAAGTTCACAATCAGACAATTAAAAAAATGAATACTATGTATGCTATTCACAAAGTGTGTGAATATACTCATATAATTAAACTAATTTGAAATAATGTGATTTTTTTCTAGTTGCTTCTCAAATAGTATTGAGACATTAAGTTAAAATAAGAATAAATTACTATTCCATTTCCAGAATAAGAGACATGGGGTTAAGAAATTTTGATATTCATTACTATGTGTATTCATCATAATGTTTGCATAAAAAAGATCTTATGTTCTATATATTCAGGAATTGAATATGAAAATGAAAACCACAGTAAATTAATTTGTTAAAAAATACTAAAATTCAATAAAGTTAAAGGGGGAAGCAGACACATCACAAATAAGTGTATATAAAATGCAATTGAAAAATTATAAAAAGCATTTAAAAGGCTTTGTTCAAAATGGAGTTCATATGGCCTGAGACTGTGCATGCTTGACGCGCAAGTGATTTGGCAAAGCATTTAAAACAGAGCTCATATTTCCATGAGGGTCTTTTCCACTTCATTGCTATTACCATTTTTAAAAATTTTGCAAACATGCTATGTTAAGAAAAAAGATTTTAAGACCCATACTAGCAGAGACATTGAACCACTAGCAATAGTCAAGGAAAACTAATTAATGCAAGTTAATGATGATAAATTAACCAAAAGCCTATAATAAAAAATGCTCAAGTAAAATTATATATGTTTTCCGAAGTTGAAAATAAGTTTAATCCACAAGTGAAGCAATTTCCTCTGTAAAACTAAATCTCACTTTTTGATGCATAGGGTTTTTTATGAATGTATGCTGATGACCTCCAGATAAATAAGACATTTGCTATATATAAATTTTTGCATTCTATGATTATGCAAATTGCTTCAACTCATATAGTGGACTGAATTCAGTAAGACGTCACATGATCTCAACTTACACACAAACTCATATTTTCTCACCAAGTTATGCACCTTATGTAAGCTTTAATAATCACTGAATTCCAGATGGTAATGCTCAATAAATCCCTATTCAGAGCTTTCCTATCCAATTCTCCCAAACTAGTTTCAAGCTTATGGCTTTCATCATAACATATAGATACCAAATGGGCTTCATATCTATTTAACTACACATGCAACTTGGACTACATTGAAAATGTTAATCTGTTTTCCAGTTCAGGCAGATATTAATAGCAGAAGTAAAAGCTGGCTGTTAGATAAAAGATTGTTAGATTCAAATAGTTCAGGTACATTACTATCAGATCCAAACCTCATCAGTGATGAAAGCCATATGCCAGAAATTAGTATGGAGATATTGGACAGGAAAACAATAGATGAGCACTATCATTCTACTTCTATTGTTTATAAAAGCTTATACTAGGTGGTACAACTGTAATGAGATAAAGAATTTGCTACTGTGTTGATTGTCTTTATAAAGTAGAATAAATCATTAAATTATTACCTTAACTATTACAATAAATAACACAGTGATGTTGATGGTATTTGTTTAGATAAATTATAAATATGTATAATTGTTTTTCTTCTTTTGTTTGTGTCCATATTTTCTTTTTTTTTCCCACTTGATTACTGCCAGTATCAACATATTTTTTCTTTAACCTTAGTATTAATCCATTTCATGGAATTCTTTGTTCTGTAATATGCAAGTAATATATGAGTCTCTGGTGATTAAAATATGAAGTAATTTTATTTAAACAGTACATTAGAAACAGTGATTACAAGAGAATTAAGTGCAGAGATTTAATGCAATGATGAAGCTAATTCAATTGGAAAACAAAATAATAAAGATTATATAATTATTGCACTATTATACACAAAATTAGTTTTACCAAATAATCTTTCATGTATTAATTGAAATATATGTACTCATTGTGAAGCAAATGTTAATTAATCCAGAAGACAATCAATAATCACATTGATACAAAAAAAATAGTGTACCAATGTGTGGTTATGCAAATATATGTACTGATCTAAGAACCAACTTTGATCCATTACAATATGTAGCACCTATATATATACACACACACAATAGTTTTTAATTAAAAGACATTTTATTTATATTATATATATATGTTTGAAATGAAACTACATTTAGATATTGGAATATATATTGAAGGTGGGTCCCATCTTTTTCTCGTGTTCTGGCTTGTGTTCTTGAATTGAGAGTTCCACATGCAGTCATTATTACATCTGATTGGCTGTCACATAAGCATTTTAAGGCACTTCAATCGAAGATTTTAGCCTTGAATGTTATTATTAGAACATCTGCTGGCACTTAATAAATTTATATATTTATATTTATTTATAGTAAAAACTAATAAAAAAGGTTTAATAAAATATAACACATGTATAATACATTGCTTAAAATAAAAATTGCCTTATGCAAAAGATAGTGATGCATAATGTAAAATCAATAGATTTCATATGTAAAAGTTATCAGAGTTGTCACTTAATCATATACAAGATTGCATGAATGCAAAGAAATTTCTAGAAAATCTGGCTAGTGTAAATGTCAATCTGTGCAACACAATGAAAGTTATGCAATCACAGCAGATATAAAACTGAAGACATCCAATCCAGTATATAGCCAATGCCAATGTTAATAGTATTAGAGATATTTCACAAAAAAAAAAATCAATATATCAATGTAGTGCTCCGATTAATCAATATGTGATAAATAAGTGCTTAAATAGAATGGCAAGTGAGAATGGTTTAATATTAATACAAAAATTATTGTAAAAACAAGAGATAAAATTTAGTAGACATAAATTCTATTAACAAGGGTACATTCCCACAAGAAAGTGATACAGTTAAAAACTAATGCAGAGATCATTTGATTAGCAGAAAAAAAGCAATAAAACTTCACACCATCATGAATAAAATGAATAAAAAATGGACAAGAGGCATGACATCTTCATGGTGACTAGGAAGAAATTACCAAAGTAGGGCAGTGATGCCACCATATGCTTAATGATAAAATGTGGGCTTTTGTAGAGTCTACACCAGATAGCAATCTGGACACAAGATGCTATCATCTATAATTCATTAGCAACATGATATTTCTAATGAAGAGTTAATAATGTAGTTTATATTCAGATATTAGAGCTGAGAAATATCAACTCATGAAGCATAAGTAAAATTGTACAACCCTTTAATACCTTTTCTGTATGTTGATCATTTCCCATCAGCATCTACTACAAATTTATTTTTCTCATTCATCAGACAACTTTAGCAAATAAAAATTTAATCTATTAATATTTATAAAATAAAAGTAAATGCTGAAAATGATCTTTTCAAAAGTTCATTGTTTCACAATATAGAATCTAAAAATAACATTTTAATAATAAATAAATGATCCAAAATAATAATTCTTCTTCAGAGACTATTTTATTTTATTCATAAAATGTATACCAATACTTACAAAATCTTGATCAATAAATTGTAGTTAGTATATGTTGCACTATATCCATAATTTAATTGAACAGTTAAATGGTTTTAGAAATACCATACACATTAATGTGGACTACAGGGTCTCAGATGGTATTATAGGATTCTCTTATTAGATGTTTCTGGTCTGACCAGTAATAGCCAACATAGGAATTGAACTATTGATCTTTAGAATCAAGAATACTAAATTTAAAATAATACTCTAACCAATTAGATTATTTTATCAATGACAATAAACATTATGGATTATTTTAAGCTCTATTGATTATTCCAAATATTCATAAATTTTTGGAAATCACTCATTAGTCTAACTCTCAAAAAAAAAAAAAAAAGGAGAACATAGGAGGATTCTCATAATGATGATTGTTTCTGATCAAATAACCTGTTTGGTTAGAGTGTAAAATTAAAATCATTATTCATAAAACTAAAATCCAATTATTTCTAATGCTAGATATTGCTGAATAAGCCAGCAATACCAGAAAAGGATAAGATAATAATATCATTTAATGGCTGTTCCATACTAATCTATGTCAGTATTACTAATTTAATGTATTTAAATAAATAAAAAAATTTGAGTTTTTCTAAAAACATTTAATAATTAATCTAAATGATGGAAAGAGCCCAATTCATAACTGCAATTAAATATTATTATTACAAAATTTCAAACAATTATGAAGTAAAATGTATTATATTATAAAAATTGTAAGAAATATTTCACTTTTGCTTTAACGATTATTTTGTATGTATGAGTGCATATATAACAATGTAAAAATTTAGGCTTAAAAAGAATAAACTTCACTTATTTGATACTCAAATGAAGTAATATTTT
This sequence comes from Epiperipatus broadwayi, assembly GCA_028023455.1. Lineage (NCBI taxonomy): Eukaryota > Metazoa > Onychophora > Udeonychophora > Euonychophora > Peripatidae > Epiperipatus > Epiperipatus broadwayi. The sequence goes on along the minus strand of JAQFVV010008550.1, from coordinate 12,594 downwards.
CCTTTACCATAGTTATACCATGACACAACTTAAAAAAAAAAAGATAAATCTAGGTATGCTGGTCATAAATCTAAATCTACCAATACACTACTAGAATGAATCTAGATGACCTTAGTATTCCAAGAAATCAATATCTTTCAATAAAATCAATAATAATCATTTCATTATATTCTTTATAAACATTATATATTAGTATATTAAACATTACAAAAACAACAAATTCTTCAACACACTTCAAAAAATGGTTAAGAAAGAAAGCAAGATTTGAAAAAAAAAAATATGTTAACTAGTTGAATGAAACAAAGCGCATACTCCATTTGATTTTGATGTTTTAGGTGTTAATGGTGCTGTGATTGGAACTTCTCCATGTTATTTCAAGCCAATCAATAACCTTACATTATTTTTTGCAATGGTTTGGTTTCCCCATTGCTGCAACATTCATGTTTTAATTGGGAAAAAAACTGCAGATGTCAGCGATATAGGGACCTTTTGTGTAATCATTAGTACCCTATTAACATGACAAAGCTATGTGAGAAATGGCTTAGAAATCAAAAGAAATGAGGATTTCTGATTGGCTACATGTTTTACCCTATGAGTAAATTAATGAATACTGTAAATTTATAAAGAAAGAATGTAATTTTTACTAATTTGTGTAAAATTAATGGTTATGATACAATCTTTTTGTAAAAGACTTGTTTTTAAATCAAAAACTACATCACTAATAGGAGATTGTTTTTGAAAACATTTTATTTTTTAAAGTGGCAGCTCTAAAACTGCAACAAGAAGGAATTTCTACTGAGTAAAAAGAAATCCTTTTTGTCAAAACAATAAATAAAACACAATGTAAAATTTTAATAAAAATAAATAATGTATTATTAACTTTTAGAATTTTTTTTAGTTAATGATAACTAATCATAAATATATCCTTTTTTTATAACATAAAATTGAAATATCTAATATTTCATTCTTCTAACTTTTTGAAGAGATAAATTACATTCAATGGTGTGCCTCATTGTTAAAGGTAAGAACTTAGTTTAGATATTTACTTGTATATATTTTTTAAAAATATATATATATTTAAAATTTTTATTGCTTGAAAGCTTACATTTGTAATTAATGATGTAAAAATTAATTACATAATATATATATAGAAAAAAGGTTTAATTGTAAAAATATCATGTTCATATGAATATTTAATGAAAGATTAGCTAAGTAAAAAAAGAAATGAGGAGTTTGTTACTGAACTGATTAAAGAATTTTTTGTACTTTTTAATAAAATCAATACTTTTAATTTAGAAGCTAAGACAAACTTTCATCATTAGACCAAATTAAGATCATAGATAAAAAATAATCAAGTGATTCACAATATCAAATAAATATAGTCCTCTAAGAGAATAAGGAATAAGAATAATACAATCAGTCAGTAATTTGCTATCATCTTCTTCCCACTTTTATTTAAAAGACTCTGGTCAGAATTTCAGTCATATTTGCAATATTTTATTTTTACAATTAAACCTTTATTCTGTATCATATATAGATAATCTTTTAAATAATTTCTTTACAAATATAAGCTTACAAACAAAATCTAAAAATTAATATATGAACTTTGCAAACAGACAAATTGACAATTTAACAATAACAATAATGTTCTTCACTTATCTGATTGTACTATTGTCCATTCATAACAAATATTTAACAAAATATTTCTTATTTGAATTACATGTTTAAAACTGAAATGAATTTTAATTAAGACATCTTAAAAGAATCAAAATTGTTTTAAAAATAAAAAATATATATTTATTATTATTAAAATTTCACAAAAACTTTCTTTAATGGTATTGATGAAAGTAATTTTTTTTAAAAGTAAAAACAATTTATGTATTAAAATTGTCAACATTATTATGATTTGCCTTGTAAAATAAATACATTCAAATAAAACCTAATTGGAATCATATAGTTTTTTTTGATTTAAAATAAAATATTTCAAAAATATGTTGCATAAATAAGTTTAAATGTGTAAATAAATTATGAAAAATTACAATTTTTTTTAGCAATACTACAACAAGAAAGCTTGATCTCAAGTGCTCAGGGACAAATAATCTATCAATCAATGATGTAATTTTCTTTGCATTATGTTACAACAATTCAGAAAATTTTGGCTTGGTCCTAAACCAATTTACATGATATTTATAGGAGACCTGTACAATCCTAAGTTGTTAGGATTTTTTTAAAACTAATAATTTTAGTTTGCAAATAAAAAAGGAAAGTAATGATTTAATATTATAGATAAAAAAAAAATAGCAAAGAACTGAAGTAATATTAGCACCAAAATAATACCCCAAAATTAGAAAATTTACAGCTATAGAAAGCAATCTAGTTAAGTAAGATTATTTTCATATCTTATGAAGAAGTATTATTATTTGAAAATTACACTGGAAGCTTTCATATTTCTACTCATTTTTTCAATTCTTAATATATTTTAATGTAAACTTTCTTAGCTTATGCCAGTTTTATATTACTGAAGACTAGTATACAATCTGTTTGGATAATTTAAAAACAGCATGAAGAACTAACATACTTTTGCCCTTTTAAATAAATCCAGCAGTGAATTGAACTATACAATTATACGCTGAATGTAATTTTCCATATATGGCAATATTTTTGAGATATTTTGTTGTAATATGACAAAAATGAATTCATCCTTCATAGAAAATTCTTAAGAAAATAACTGTATTTTAGTTATTATCAGTACTATTGATGAAAGAATATGATTCATCAAATTTCAAAAAAATAAACTATTTAAAAAGTTACTAAAGAAATTTTTTTACTAAAAATAAAAATATAATGAACTTCATTTTACCTTAAAAATATTTTTAATATATTAACCAGTAATATCTCTTGATTCTTCAGCTGATTAGATATGCAAGAAAATTAAATTAACTTTTTGTCACATTTTAAGAAAAATAGTAGAACAAAAATTAAAAAAAACAAAAACAACAGATTTCTGTACATTTTATGAAAATAAAAAAGATTATCAAATTACTTTATTTGATTTTATAAGATTATAAAATAATTAAAGTATTTTATAGATAATTAACTCAAATTTGTGTGTGCATGCATAAATAACTTCATTTTCTATGTACATGAAAAAAGAGCATTCATAATGTTAGATAGCCAATGATGGAAAAATGTTAAATATAGATTAGAAAATAAAATATATTAGTTTTTGATTAATTAATTTATATTTGGGTCTCATCAAGTATTAGTATAGGATTTTTATCAATATACATGGCTGAATCTGAAAAATATACAATTATATCTGTAAACCGTGAAAAATTTTCATATCAATTAGAGAAGGTTGACAATTGATTATTTTTGTTAATGTAGTCTCAATGCTCTAATATAATTAATGATAGTTGTGATTTCTTAAACTTTTTTGTTAGATAACTAATGATGTTTGCTTGCTATTGAAACAGTCAGCTTAGTTAATCCTCCTGTTTCACCTACTATATACTATAGTAGTATTTCTATATAAGTATCTATCACCAAATTCTTGTATATCAGGTTAATATTATATCCAAATCAGGCTGTGTTTAAACATAAAGGGATTAGTTATGTATATTTTAAACCTACAAGGTAAAAGATGTATCTGTATATGTAAAAACCCATATATACACACATATATATTATTAGGAGTAAATTAATGAAAACTGCATTGTATGTGTAACGAGAGACTACATATATGCAGGAAAGAATAATGTTAACAGATTTAAAACATTATAAATTTATTTATTTAAAATATTTATTCTAAAGAAAATTAATATTTGAAACTAATGTATATTTCTGCATATATTGCTAAATTAAATAATCAAGTTACATATATAACCAGATGTTTTCCATTTAGATTTGCTTTTGAAAAATTGGTATTATAAAATTCAATTTATAGATTTGTTTTCGAAAAATTGGTATTATAAAATTTAATCTTTCTCGCTTTAATGTGACCTAATTACCAAACCAAAAGTAACACTAACTTGTAGGATAAATTATCCTGTGTAATTAAAAAGAAATAGTGAATGACCGAATGTAAAACTTCGCTATAAAAAATTTAAAAAAAAGTAATTATACGATTCTAAAAATACAGCGAGAAAATTAACAAAACAAATCTAGAAAATTACTATAACTAAAAGGGGAAGTAAACTGAATATATAAGCATCTGCGGCCATTTTGAAATGAGTCGGACACTATTTTCATTCAACCACTTATGCTTAAAATTATTAATTAAGATGCAAGTTGAGTAGAAGGCATTTTCTCTTGCCTTTCTGACCCAGGAGTCTACCGATGCAAGAAGCAGTGAAGGAAAAGCTGTAGGAAGCAGATGCCTATCTCCTATCCTCAACATGAAACAAGTACAAGCAGCAGAGAGCTTGGTAAAAAAAACTTTCCTCTACTTAAAGATTAATAACTTGGATAAAATGCAATAATTCCTAAAGCTAGCTAAATTTAAACTCTATGGCAATAGCAATATGTAAATTTAAACCCACTACTAAATGTAATTTTGATTTCTTTTGTTTTCACCTTAAAATCTTGCCTGATTTACATTTAATTTGATATTTAGTTTGGTTTAATAACTGATTTGAGTTAATAACTAATCTGGTTTTCATACTGAAATAATATCATATTTATTGATTTACGTACTCTATGTATTTATTAAATCATGTGTTAGTTTGCTAGGTTATCTCCGAATGATCTAGTTCAATGTATTTACAGTTTTCTGATTTATTTAATTGTGACTTGCTTAAAGTGATTGATTTTAAATTAATTATTATAAATTTCATTACGTATAATTTTAAATGCTTTATTCTAAAGTGTGTCTAATTTTAAATGCTTCATTCTAAAATGATAATTAAGTTTCTAGATTATTTTATGTATTTTTTTGATATGTGCTTTTACATATTTTAATATAATAATAATATTTGCCTTAATTAGTTCTTGTACACAACTTAAAATGTCTTGAACTGGGTCAATCAGATAAAAATTAATTGCATTGCAATTCCATTTTAAACTATACTAAAACAGTGTCAAATTTTAGATATCTGTTCATTAAACTTACATTTCTTTCTGAGTAAAGCTATGCCAAGTTTTATGATTTTCCATTGCTTAGTAGTCTGTGCTATATATATTTTAAATGGGATTTTACTAGTGATTAAATGCATAGTGAGGAGCCAGTACAGGTTCACACCTAGAGAATAATAGGATGCAAAAGAAACCCGTTTTGAAAGGGTTAAAATATCTTGTTTTAAGAGATAATTAAAAAGCTTACAGTTGTTTTAAAATAGATTCGCTTTCGAGATATTTAACTAATGTTTAGCCAGAGTGATTGAGATATAGCATAGAGCTATAACTTTATATCTTAATGCCCAATAATATGCTGTACTTCCTTCTAAAGTATAAATTCCTATATAGATAGCTAAACAAATTAGATTCCTAGTTTTCCCTTAATAGCATAATTTAACATGCGACCTAATGAACTGATATATGGTAGTTTCATGAAGGAAACTAGTGTTTAGCGTCATTAAATTTTAATTATATACTGTGGTCAGCGGTGCGAATGTGTTTTTAAGAAACGCTACGGTGTATATATATTTGTTGCTGTATTCCTTAGCGGTTGTATGTTTAAAGCTACGCCGTTACTCTCTTAATTCGGACAACTATCTTTTCAGATGGAGGTTGGATGTCCCACCCCATTCTGCGTCCTCAGAAATGGAGCATGAGACTTCCATAGTTTAATTAGTTGTTCGATCAGCTGGACTAAAGGTCGTTTATTTCCACAGCAATGAATAGGGTGAAAAAAAAGCCGTTACTTGGTAAAAATATCATTAAAAAACCCTCTTGAGAAGCAAGGGCTATATCAGACTTTATCTTTTCTATATGCCATGGTATCTGAAGTCTGACTGCCAATCATCAGTTCATGCTGCCATAGTAATTATATTGTCAGCTTTGATCTGAATTCGAGTCTAATTTTATAAGCACATAAACTATATAGAGAATATTAAATATTCATGTTTAATAAAATATCATATTCTTTATCAATATGTATAATCACTTCTGCTAGCTCTAGAGCGGATCTAAAGCCGGTTATATAGCACAGACTAGGCATAGATGGTCATGAGAAATGTTAAAACGTATAATTTCTTAATCACCTGTGAGTGATATCTATATGTAGCAAACTCAATTAAATGATTTCTATATGTAGCAAACTCAATTAAATGATTTGTAATCCAAACTACAATCACCTGCACGTGATTGGAAGTGCTACGTAAACAGTTAAATCATCACCTATGAGTGATATATGTATTTGTAATATACCTAATGTAATTAACCAAAATGATTAATGTCACCTGTGAGTGATTTACATTGTACCAAATGTATATCTAAATTAAAGCCATATGTAACTAGGAAAACCATAAATGATTCTAACTCCAGTCATCACTTGCGTGTGAATCCCAAACTCAAATATGAAATTGTATCCCTAACTTAGTCACCCGTGTGTGATATAACCCATATAGCCAAGTTATAGTCATCATTTTCATTTAATAATTTTAATATTTATTTTTCATTAAATTGTGTTTAAATTTAACTTTGGTGTCATATCTCAATGTTGCTCATTGGTAAGTCTTTATTGATTAGTTAATCATTAGTTAAGAATCACAATCCATATTTTATAATTATGTTCTGCCACACACATCGTCTATATAGCTATACTCGTTAATAAGTCAACTTATCCTAATCTTGTGTTTTACTGATGTGCAATTGCCGGCACGTGATGAAGGAAAATGCTGCTGTGGCTTCATATGTGTCATCCACAAGGTGGTAAATCTTTAAGCGTTAGTAAAGGAGTTGGGGCTATATCAGACAATGTGGTTCGTACCACTCCATGCTGATCAGCCGTGGTATGATTTACTAAAGTTCTGGATTTTGTTGCACCAATGTACAGATTTGACTGTTACAGCAGATTTTTTTTTCATAAGGTATGGATGCCCATTCGTGAGGCAATTTGATTACTTCCACAGCCCTTAACTGAAAGCACGTGAGCTATAGGTATATATGTGAATTTTACCCTAAGTATTGAAGTGTGTCAAAATATGTGTATAATTTTTTTTTCATAAGGTATGATGCGCCAACTGAATATAAACCTGTATACCTGAGAGGGGATGTTGACATAGGTGTGTGTCCATGTCACTTATTATGTATATGCATAGTAAAAATTTTCTCCTGGTATGTCACACTAACTGGAATTTTGAATATAAACTTGCATACCTGAGAGGGGATGCTGAAATAGATGTATTTCCATATTGCTTGTTATATAAATATAAAAATAATTTTTCTCCGATATGAACATCCGAACGTTAAGCTCTGTTATTAATTTACACCACCCTGAACGGAAAATATTTGTGGTAGTTTAATATTATATATGTATAAATTATTTTGCACCAGAGATGCAATCTAAAAAAATTTTTTCATGTAGGAATATAAAAATTTTTTCATGCAAAAAAAAATATGTTCAATTCTTTGTAATTATAATAAATTGTGGATGTATAATATACGCATGTGTAGTATTGTAGGTGAATTTCAAACATGTATACATTCACAATATACGTATATGGTAATTATTTTAGTAGCAACCTAACATAATAAATGAAGACCCTATTTAATACTTGTATTTTACAGATTGGGCTAGTCGTTTGAATATAGGTGAAATGACTATGCTAGAGTACTTGTTATGCCATTTGTATGTATATATATATATAAAAAAATTTTTGCATTGTGAAAGTATAGCAAGATATGTGAAAATATCAATATAGATGTGGTGTGTTGTGTAACAATCGGAAGTAAGTGGAGATCGAATCTAACCGCAAAAACAATATCTGCAACTACCAGGGCGCCATCTAAACATTTGAGCCTAGAAAAATTTATAAAGTAGGCAGATACGCGTTGTTAAGATTCCACTTTATTTACATATTCCGATCGTTAGCCCAAGTCACTAGCTCAGTGAGTAGCAGAGATAATAAAATATAAATTTTATATCTTAAATATAAAAGAATAAAAGCCACTGCCAGAAATTAACACATAAAAATATTTATTTATGCACATATAAAGTAACATTTAAATTTTGAGGAATAAATTCAACATTTTAGATTTTTCTATTAATCTTTTAATTTTACATTTAACTAAGTTTCAATGAGTTTAATATTTTATTTAAGATAGTCAAGTATGAATAAGATCTACATAGACCCGCATCTAAAAAGAAAATATTCTTCCCTGATTTAACCTTAGGCAACAAATTTCGCAATCAAACTGGCGCCAATCCATCTGATACATTCATGTATTCAATGTAGCATGATACGACAACACAAAATACTATACTGTCAGGAATGGACATCTGATCAGTAAGTAGATTAGAGATGACATTGTCTCTCTACCAACAGGAATGTGACATCTGTTGGCGAGTAGAACAATAAACATAAAACTCCATAGGAATGGACTGCGGTCCTTTGCCATCTTACAAATCCATCCATAGGCAAACAGAAGGTGTGTGGCGTATATCTATAATCCTGCCCATAGCAGATCTCATACTACATCTATTACAAAAATATATCCAATCCATTGAACCAATTCAACTACGAAATGAATAACCTAAGATTACCCTCCCTTAATATAACTTTACAAAACTATATAGCCATTCACGCCCGACTTAAATTTAACATTTAAATATGTTCGCACAGATTATTTTTATACAATTTGTTTTTAAAATGTTGAGTATAGATCGGCTGCACAGATTCCACGGTCAAAAACATCCAAATTAAACACAATCGATCAAAATACAAAATCATCGATAACGTCAATTGCAAAAAGGGAATACACAAGGCCCCATGGCATTCATTATAAGATGCCTGCATTAACATCGTTTGACTTATATATTCTAATCGACTGTGGAAACCACAACATAATCAACCGCTAACGAATCTATGCAACGTCTATACCCAACCTAAATTTCATCATTTAAAATTTAAACAACAAATAATTTATACAATAAGAGGAAAAAAAAATGGAAATGATTTTTATCAATCGGAAAACATATAAAATTAAACATTATTAATTGATTTTAAACTTAAAAGTCAGATAGAAGTTCATAAGCTTGAACGAAAGTTCTTAGTTATTTTTAAATTTAGAGTTCATGTCAATATAGCTTACAGTAGAAGAGTCCAGGTTCCTGTTTTTTAATTCCCACGACATCTCCATTGGAAGATAATGTTCTGGAGGTAGCATTAGCTGGTTCCATTCTTGTATCACAGTCTTTTCATTTTATATTTTTTTTAAAACAAAAAAAAATGAGAGAGAACGGCAAGTGCGTCTTACCGTTCTCATCAAATCAAGTCCGAAAAAACTGTCTGGAACTCAATATTTCTCTTTTTATAGTAAATCTCCAGATTGAATGAACAAAGACGTCACTAATCCAAATTTTCGTTCGGGTCCGGGCTGGGGCTTGGTGCTTCCATTGGTCAAGCTAAAATCTCTTTATTCTCTTATCTAATTTACTCTCTGACTTTTTAATTAGACAGCTTTTGGATAATTAATAAACAATCATTTCCATTTACAGATTACAGGAATTAATTAATACCTGTTCTTATTTTTACTTACGTTATTTCTTTTTTAAACTATTTTTATATTTAAATCTTTTTTTATAAAAAAAATACATTCAAATACCTTTTTTTATTTATTAAAAAAAAAATATTTTTAAAGTTTAGCATCTGTGTGAATATATACGTTTAACAAACATTTTAATTTTAGCATTTAGTTTTTTTTTCTTTTTAATACACTTATTTTTATATGCGAACTTAAAAGTTTTTATTTCAATTTAATGTAACGACATATTTATATATCGTTACAGTTGAAAGCCTTATATATATATCACCTACTGACAGCTGGCGCCCGAGGTAATTTTAATAAACTGTGAATTATCCTCATATAAATTTGTTGTCAGAGGCAGAGAACATTTTGTTATTTTATTCAAAATTTATAAATAATAAAGGATGTGTGATTCGAGACTGAAATGAGCAGGGTTGAAATAAATAGGTAAAAAATCAGGCAAGATAAATATACGAGTGTTTGGTGTACAAAATTTGCAAACCACGGGAAGTAATAATAATAATAATATCAACAACCATAATAATAAAATAAATATGATTATAGCTAAATCAAGAACAGAATGAAGATGCTGGTGGAAGCAAAATGGGTGAGTTGTGTTTAAGTATTTAATTTATTTATTAATGTAGAGAAAGGTTTAAAATGTTAGGAAAGGCTTAATTTATTTTTTTATTATTAATACTGAGGAAGGTTTAACAATACTAAAAGAGACTAATAGTTGAAAGTGTTGACGGGTATAAGGGCTTCGAGAGATAGGGCAGAATAAGCTGGGAAAAGGTAGCAAAGGTGGACCTGTTTGGGAAAGGAGGGCAAGACAGCTGCGCATAAAGCTAACCAAAAGAATTGATAATGGAAAACAAAGGGGAAATTGATGTAATTATTGAGAAAATAGTAGAAATCCTGAGGAGAGATAAAGAAGGGAGAGAAGAAAGAGCTAAAGAAAGAGAAGAGAAAGAGAAAAGAGACAAAGAGGAAAAGAATAAAAAAACAAGAGGAAAATGAGAGAAGGAAACAGGAAGAAGTACTAGAAAAGATGGAAGTGATGTTTAGGAAACCTTTTCGACATCCACCCAAAAATTTATTGAAGGAAGTGACAGTAGAAATTGAGACTGAAAAGAGAAAGAAGTAGAAGCGACAAAAGAAACTATGAAAATTGTGAGCCCACCTTCAGAAAAACTAGTAACTATTGAAGAAATTTCTAGAGTTGCAGAGGGAGGAGCTGTACTTGAAGAACAGATTGAGGCAGAGGTATTATCAATTACAGGAATAGAAGTTATAGAAATAAACATACAAGCAGAAAAGATTGATTTAGAAGGGATTGAAGAAAATGTTGAGTCAAGTGCTTTAGAGAGAATGTAGGCAGAACTTGCTAGGGAGAAAGAGCACATTGTGATTGAAAAATAAATCATAGAAGGAATTCCATTAAGTGAGGAAGAAATGATGCTCAATATACCTGAAATCATTGATCCTTTACAGGGAGTAGGAGAGTTGGAATCTGTAAGGGATGGAACAAAAAGATTAAAAGTTGAGTTAGAAATGATCAAAGAAAGAGAAAAACTGCTTTCAGGAATAACCCCGAAGTAGAATATGTTCCAACAAAAGAAATAAAAAAGTCAAAGATAGTGATTCCAGCCAAATTACTAGATGAAATATTTGAACAAATAGAGCTTCACCAAGAAGTTAAAGGAGAGAAAACAATTGAGAAAGGTCCATCTGAGCTAGGAATATTGAGTGGAGCCAAAAACTTTAATATCATTGATCCAGAGGTCGGTAACATTAGTCAAACAGTGAGATGGAGTGTGGCACTGCTGAAACTTGAGTGTAGAATGCTGTGCTACTCTGGTCGAAGAAAGGAAATCCCGGATATCTTTAATAAACATCCAGTAAAATTTGAACCAGGTAACACATCCATGAAAGACCAACAGTTGGCAGTGGTGACCCACCTGGTGGGCAGTCTGGTCAAAAGGGATTTCAGAGGCCTTCATTATTGGTGGAGTAGATCCCCAGAATACTTAGAAACTATAGAGCTATTTGGACAGGAGCATAGAGCTACCCACAGACAGGATAAAAAGCTAGGAGAGTATCAAATTGTGGCTCCTCCTAATCTATGGAAACTGCTGTTGTGCTGTGAACCTTGGAGAACCAAAAAGACCCTTGGGAAACCATTTGACTGGGCTGATCCACAGGTTAACCTCTTGACAGTGTTTCACAAAAAGCCACCAGATAAATCATCCTCTGGGTTTCTTGTGTTTTCACAATTTGATGAATGGAATCGACCTCCAATCAAAATATCATTTATTACCAGCATATGGACAGAGGTAGAGATTGGTGCTCTAACAAGATTAAATTTAGACAAAAGACCAAGAGAGTAGTAAAGGATAGGGTGTTGAAGGATAAAATATGGAAGGAGAGGATGTGGAAAGATAAGAGGGTGTCAAAAGATAAGATGGTGATGGCATTGAAAGATAAGACATACTGGGAAAGGCCAAAATGTAAAAGAAAGAGCAGTATAGATAGAAAAACATACTGGGAAAGGCCAAAATTTAAAAGAAAGAGCAGGTTGGATAATATTAAAGATAGATAGTAATTTGTTATAGGTATGATTTTAGTATAAGTAGTACATGTAGATATATATAATCTGTAAATAGCTGGTTGTTTAGAGTGTTGTAGGTGTTTAATAAAAATATAATTTCCATTTGTAGCTGATATATATAAGTATGCATATTCTTAAGAGGGTAGGGATTGTGTTTTGCATTTTAGGGTAGAGATTAAAACTGAGGTAAGCCAGGCACATTTACAGTGATGTATGGGGGGGGTGATGATGGTGCAGCCTATTAGTAAAAGTTTGAGAGATGTTCTAGACCTTACTTAAAGATATGAAACAGAATT
>JAQFVV010008549.1:0-28133 GCA_028023455.1 Epiperipatus broadwayi | reverse complement strand
TATATATATAAACTCATATTATGGAACAAATAAATTTGAATTCATTGCTAAGACAATTTACAGATATAATATTCCAAAAATCATTTAAGTAAACCTGTAAACAATTCTCACTTTTTGTTATATCACTGTCAATCTAATTTTCAAATGCAATATTATCTTTATCTGATAAAATAGATTGACATTGCTAAAAGATGTACATTATTTACAGGTGTTTTTTTAATGATTCTGTGGAGGTCTTGCTTGAAAATTGTCTTAGCAAGGTATTCAGACTTGTTTCTTCCATGAAATTAATAAGCCATAAAATTATTTATGTGTTCAATAAAATAATATATATACAATCTTATCCTATTAGTCACATATTCATGCAAATAGGAATCTCACTCTCACCAATATTTCATCACAATAATTATCAACAGATTGGCACACTTACTGTTTTGTTCTTTAATATTTATGAAACATTGTTGCTTTAACATTATTTTTTTAAATGCAGTTACAGAATAAATACATTATTATTTAAATAAAAAGATTATTTATGTCATATTTATTTACTCAAAAAATATTAAGGTGAACATGAATACAAAAAAAATAATGTAATCAAAGTTATTCCTAGCTGTAAAAACATGTTAAGATATCATTTGAAAAATAAAAACATAAATTTAATTTAAATTCAAATGAGTTGTAAATTTATATTTTTAAAAAGAAGTTACAGTGCTTTTTATTTATACATGTCAATTACAGCATATTAATTTTGATATGAATATTCATTACCTTGAGAAAAAAGTGACATCTACAGTAATAAAAGCCAAAAAAATTAAAGCTGTATTAAACAGTTTAGTAAAAATATTAAAGCAGTGTATTTAAGAAACTCAACATACAAAAAAAGTCTAAATATACATTATTTAAAATGTAAAATATATTTATTAACTTGCATTTTTTATTTAACAATTCAACTTACATGTCTTGCATTGGTGGTCGAGAGGTCAGCGCGACTGCCTTGCACTCGCAGGCAGTTGCCCGGGTTGCGGGTTCGCGTCCCAGCCAATGCTATGACACTTAAAAAAAACAATGTGTACATGTTTTAAAAATTATTACAAAGTGACAATTTAGTTGTTAAAATTAGTTTTATTTCAATTAAATAAATTAAATTATTCAATTTACTAAAATATTTTAATTAATTAATATGAAAAATTTTTTTTTAAATGCCTTTGGGATTTAAGTTTGTTTTTTTTTGGGGGGGGGGGATTTAAGATTTTTAAATGGAAACAAATAAATATATGAATTACTGCTAATATAATATATGGTTTACTCACTTGATGGAGCTGATAGTACTTGTTATTGAGATAAAGAAAAAACAATCGATAAAAAATAAAATGTCAGAAACTTGTGGCTACAGAAATATATTAAATAAAATCAAGAAAATCATATATTTTACAAAAAAAATAATTTATTTAACAAAATAATATCAATTAATTAACAAATTCATAAATTCAAAAATAAATATGGACATTTTATTTCTTATTGATTAGTTTTTTTTTTCATTCAATGGTAACTAAAAATTATTTAATAAAGCAGATAAATGTTACAGTATATTACCATCAATTGTTATGGCAAATGACAAAAATTGTATGTGTCTGCTTGTAAAAAAGTTAAAGCAGCATTTATTAAAAATAAATTTCCCACTATGGACTAAATTTTCTCCCAACCGCTCCTCACAGAAAAATAGTGGGGCTGATAAAACTCATCAGGCTTTTCGGTGCTGCATGATGAGAGTTGAATAGTTTCCATCTTTGTTTTATTGTCTAGATAAGTATAGATAGAAATTCATTTACCATACAATTTTGGATAATTAATTTGATTGCCTATGGGATAATTTACTTTAAAAATATCCTAAGCTTTTTAAAAAGAATTTCATGGCCTGGATTCAAACCCTAGATCATAGTTATAGCAGACAAATATTTTAATCTCTGCCCCAAATTGTTTTTCTATGTGTCTTATAAAGATGATTAAATGGAAGTACCAAAGTTATGCTAAAAAGATTTTTAATTTAAATAATGAATGAATTTAAGTTTTTTTTTTAAAAAATTATATTTGCTGAATGTTTAAATAAATAATACTATTTAATGTATAATGATAACAAAGCTATATTTAGAGGCAATATATATGAAATGAGAACAACTTTAGCCTATGTGTTTGCTTAAGGTTTGACAGACAAAGAGTAAATGAATATTAAAATTAGGCATTTGTACTATATGTGGATTACATGGTTTTCATGTGTGCCACAGAACATTTGATAATATGCTTAAGGAATTAAATAAATCGGGATTAAAATGAATTAAAAAGCCTGAAAAATATGATGAAATTTGTTATTTAGATTTAAAATAAAGTGGAGTAATGATTCATTGTCTTATAAAATGATAGTTACACCATTTAATATTAGGAGGTGCATTAATATGCTGTCTCAAGTACCAAAATCACATAAATATGCAAAGATGAGAGCATTTGTGCATTAACCTTTTGACCGCTGATTATATTATTGGTCTGAGTGAGTTAAAAATCAAAACTTAATTGGCCAAGACAAAGTCAATTGTCAAAATATATTCACTTTTTAATATCATATTCACTTTAGATTCATTTGTAAAAAGTATATTAATAATTTGTCAGGTTATGAAAGTGAATGAAAGTTCTTTCAAAAATAAATTTCTATTTGTTTATTGTAGAAATATTTGATAGCAGCAAATTTAAAAAGGCAAATGTAATAATGAATTAAAAAGAGTTGCTGACGTAAAAATTTTTTTTTTTTTCAGTTTTACATTACGAAAAAGTAAATATTTTTTTTGCTAAAATCTTAAATATTTTTACTAAAATCTTAAATATTTTTTTTAAATAATTTTGGTTTTAGCATTATTTTACTTATATATTCATAATTTCTCAAAAAATACTTTTATAATTGTCTAAAAACATTTATTTATCATTTTCGAATTGAAAATCTTAGCGTTTTTCTTTGATTAGGTGGTTTCTTTGTCCTTGCCAGCCAATCAGAATGTCTTTGACAGCTGAGAGCCAATCACCGACAAGCTTTCTTCTTTGTTTAGCTTCACAGGTAGTTTTATTGATTTTTTACTTGTAAAATAATTCAAGAGAGGGCAGCATCTTACAGAACTTTTAAAAATCTAACTAATGACTATAAAACGGCTGTCCTAGCATTAAAAATAATGGAATTAGAGTGATGTCAATCATCAACGAAAGGTCTCATAAACATCTACAGAAAGGTTAAAATAACTTTATGTAGATTTGAGTCTAACAAAATTAAGAATTTGGGCATTTATATTTTAATACGGTAAAGGCTGTTTTTAGTAAAACAGAGTATTTTTATAAGGTTAGAGTATTTTTATAATGTTTTAAAATAAATATTACATACAAAAAAGTTAGTGGTTATAGAAAATAGTACTGGAAATGGAATGACATGTACAGATAAGTTCAATGTAAGCATTAGCACATCTTTGAATTAAAATAGATTAATTAATATAATGTAAAAGTTAAAATACATGAGATGGACCAATTCAATATCATATATGCTGTGGAATATAGTTAATCATATTTCCCATATGTAACTATGGGGATTTAAGAACAGTCTGATGCTGCATTGATTTATATACTAAAATCTAAAACTAAATAAACAAATATATCAGTATTTCATAATCATGAATATGGATATGAGGTTTGTCCAAGTATTCTTCAGGTGATTTATGAAAAAGAAAATGACAAAAAGAGAAAAGTCAAAGAAGTTTGGTTTATTTCACAAAATAAACATATGGTTACTCAGAGAGCTAATAACATTCAAATAACTAAAAAATGAGTTGTTTTTTTTTAATTTTAATAATGAAGTATGATGCTAAGTATTTAAGTATATTTCGTTTGTTAAATTAATTATATATTTTGTTCACTATTATAGTGTTTTCTTTATTCATCTGTATTGTGATTTTTTTAGTATATAATTGTTTATTTTATTGCATGTCAAACAGGCTTTTGAAATAATGGTGTTTCATTAAAAATAATATAAGAAAAAAGAATCTTTTTGATAATCATTTTCATTTACAAGGACAGATCACTTATGTTCATCGAAAAGAAAATGGTTGTGTGCATATATTTATATTAAAACATAAGTGTATGCTGCTAATCAGTTCTTACATGTAAATCACATGACTCCAGCCAATATTTAAAATAAACCAATAGAATATCAGCAAGCTGCTGTCATGGCAACACTTAGATAATATGTGGTTTTGGCTAACGTAATGTGATTTGTATATATGTTCAAAATCACTATAATGGAAAGTAAAATATAAAATTAACTTAAAAAATCAAGTACTTAAAGTGATGCTTTTAATTTAAGAAAATATTGCTAATTAGTGAACTCTATATTTTTTTTTTATTTGCAATACTTGCAACAAACCAAGAAGTTGATACTATTATAAATAAAGTATATAAAGATTATATCTATAAAACAGCAAATATAAAAATAAAATAAACGTACTTTTCATACTTAAAAATGTATATTTCTTTACTTATAATAACTGATAAATATAAGTTTGAAAAATTGAATTGTCATGTTGTGTTATACTATTAGAGCATCAGAAATGATAGGATTAATTTGGCATCCATAAACCTAAATTTTTGAATCCATTATTCCACGAACATTAGATCACACAGGACATAAACATAAATTTAAAAATAAGAATACACTTTAAAGCATTAATCCACTTTGTATTTCAATAATAATTACAAAACATCTGAAATTTTTTTTAAAGATTATTGTAATTGCTAATTTCTTTAAAAAAATAAACAATTTTATTGTTTATAGAATCCGAGTTTAATTAATAGCTGAATAGAAAGCATATTAACATTTTAAACAATGTATTCCTAACTTTAAAAGTTAATTATTATGTAAATATAATTTCCTTGTAGTCAAAAATAAATATATTCATTGCATCAATGATGATTAATTTATCTTATTTTCATCATTTTAATTGAATTATCAAATGGTTTTACTTCTTGGGAGTTCATAGGAAATTCAATCGTTAGAAGTACCAGTAGTAGAATGGATTTAAGGAACTTCTGCTCCCCAATCTGTCAATCTAGCACTAAATCACACAACACATAAAATATTTATTATGTTTAATAGAAGTACTAGATATAAGTATTATGTAATTAAAATAAAAATATTATGTATACAGACACAACATATTATAACTTTATACAACATACTTACAAACTCTGTACCCTTAAAGTGTGTATAAACACTTATGAAAAAAAACAAATAATCCCCAAAACACATTTTTGGTGAAAGCAATCTTTATGGTTAATCCATATTTCTGTCAACTTGCATTTTCATCATTATCTGTTATGAATGTAATAGTAAAAATACTAATTTTTGACAATTAAGTTTTATTACTAATCATTTTATTCAATACAAATAATACATAAACCATGTTTACTAAGAAAAGCTTATTTAATATTTTAAAAATAAAAATGTTAAATATATCAACTTTTGACTAACTGGTAATCATACTCAAATTAGTTATAGTTATCTAGGAGGTATTATGAGATTTATAGAAGAATCGCAAAAGTGGTGACTTTCAAAAATTTGATTATGAGATGAATTAATTTAAACGAGCCACTTTTTTGATAGAGAGAAGGAAGATTTTTTAGGTTTTTCTGGCCATAATTGCTGAGAGATTCTTGACTTCATTTAAGAAGAAGCTACAGTACATCACATGCATGTATATTGTTAGCAGTGTTCCAGCCCTCTTGAACATTTCCAACAATATATATGTAATCAACAAGAAAAAATTCTGCATCTCCGTATCAAAAGAGTGGATCAAATAACTTCATTTACATCTTATAATCAAATTTTATGTAAATTACCACTTTGGTATTTTTTCTATAAATTTTGCAATTCTCTTGGATAACTATAACTATGAAAATGACTACCAGTTAGTCAAAAACATGCTCAACATATTTTTTTTAAATACAATTTATCCAAACTTCAAACACTTTTTAGCAAACTTTATTTGTACATACACCTATGTTTCGACTGACCTGCAGTCTTCTTCAGAGCTATGATATAATGAACAAAAAAAACAACTATATAATAACACCATAAAAAAAATTTTTAAACAATAAAAAAACTAAAAACAACATAAAATATATATATTAAAAACCTGAAATAAATAATCAAACCCATATAAAACAATTAATATAAAATAAAATGTACTACATAAATAAAAAATAAATATAAATTATACATGTGTATTCTTAACTTTATACATATATACATTCAAGGACAACTATTAATCTAAATATTATCTATTTTATTATTATTAACAATCTACTAATTATCTGTATTCTTCATAAACTTAAACTTTATGATTAGTAACTAAAGTTCTTTTAATTTTAAATCATATTTATTATTTTCTTACTCATTCTTCTTTTAAAATTAATATTTTATATTTATTATTGCTGAATATTTAAAACCTATAAACTTTATAATCTTTACACTTACTAAGGTTATTCTGATCTTCTAAATAAAATAATGAAAAATCGTTTTTTTCAAAAAATTATCTTATACCCTAGCTCCCTCTATTACATATTATTTAAACTAAATATATATCCCCTACAACTCTTTATTTATATATATATATTTATTTTTTTTTACACTTTAACTTTTATTATATAATACTCATAAATTTATATTATACTTCTTTATATGTTTTTATATATATAAACCCTACAACTTTATTTACATATATATTTTTTTATTTTATATATTTTAACTTTTATCATTATTTTTATATAATTCTTATAAAAAAATTTTATACTGTTTTATATGTAAATATTATGCTAAGTTTATTAATTTATTTATTTATTATTATTTTTTATTATTTAATATCTATAAATATACCCAAATTTATACTCCTATTTAACCTAACATTTTTTATCACCCCCAACTTATTTATTAACAATTATCTCTTTACATATTTACCTCTATATATCTTATTTAATAACTATACCAATCTCATCCTAATCCCAGAATCTCTATTAAATTCTGGTTTTATCTTTCTTATTAATATAGCTTCTTTTATTTTCCTTTCTTTAATACTTTTTGTATATAACTTCATTTTTATTGAACTTTGTGTAAATTTGTGTCCTGTTTCTTTTGTATGTATATATATTGGTGATTTATTATCTGCCATATGTTGTTTTAGTCTTGTTTTTATAGAATTTTTTGTTTCTCCCACATATTTGTTATCAATCCCACTATCTAGACATTGTTTGCATTTTATCACATATACTCCATTAATTATTTCTTTATTATCTTTATTATATCCTATGTATTTGTTATCTATCAAATTTAATAGGTTTTCTCTTTTTTATTAACTATTTTTGTATTAATTATTCTTTTGTATCTTTTATTAATCTTTTTTATAATTTTGTTAAATTTATTCACTATGATATTATTATTTGTTTTTATTCCTATATATCTATCTTCACCTTTCTTTTTTCCTTCACTCTTTTCATTTTTATTTATCTTATACTCTATTTTTCCAATACTTCTTTTAATTATATATACAGGGAAACCATTCATTTTTAATTCATTGATTATTAAATCTTTTTGTATATTATAATCTTCTTTCCTTGAACAATACATTGCAGCTCTGTATATTCTTGAATATATACAACTAATTTTATATTTCCTATCAATGTTGGAAAACCAATTTGTTATTTTGTTACCAATATTATTCTTTTTATAAACACTTGTCTCAATACACCATTTTTTATCTATCAATTTCTTTTGAAACATTATATCCAGATATGCAATTTTATTATTCTCTTCCTTCTCAACTGTAAATTTTATATTCTCTTCTATTTTATTAATATCATTAATAAACCAGCTTATTTGTCTTTGGCTTTTATTAAAAATCATTAAATAATCGTCTACATATCTGTTAAAAAACAAAGGAGCATTTTTATTTTCTGTTATATTTTTATCAAATTCATTCATATAAATATTACTTAAAATTGCACTAAGAGCTCCTCCCATTAACAATCCTTCTTTTTGCTTATAGAATTCTGTATTATATTCAAAAACTACATCCTTGCAACATAATTCCATTAAATCTACCAAAATATGAACAGGTATTTTTATTGTTTTATTTTTATCCTTAATATATTTCTCTATAGCTAAATTTATCGCTTTACCTACATTTAAATTAGTATACATAGAAATAATGTCCATCTTTAAAAACGTTAAGTTTCTGTATTCATATTTTTTAAATATGTCATTAACCTCATGTATTAAAATTTTATTATTTTTAATATTGGAATTTTCATACTCATTAGCATATTTTTTAAAAATTTCACTGGATAACCATTTTGAAACCTTGTCTAAATAAGATCCTTTACAATCAATGATTGGCCTTAGTGGGATATTTTCCTTGTTAATTTTTGGAGCCCCATATATTCTTGCTGTTTTACATTCTTTACTTCCTATTTTCTCAAATGTTAACCTGTCTATTAATCCCTCTTTATAAATATGTTTAATTAATGTATATATCTTTCTATTTTTTAAGTCACTGTCATTCTTCTTAACTTTTTCAAACACCTTATCACTCAGCATAACCTTCATTTTTTCTAAATAATCTTTTTTATCTAATATCACCAATTTATTCCCTTTATCTGACTTTAAGAAAACTACTTTTTTTTCATACTTAGACTTAATCTTTCTGACTTCTTCCTTCCCTATTAATTCTTTGTTTTTCTTTACATTTTCTTTACTTCTATTTCCAATTTTATTATTATTTTCTATTTTATATATCAAATTATTTATTTTTTTTTAAATTCATCAAACCATATTTTCTCTTCATTATTTAACAATTTTGTAATATCTTTGTCATCATAATAGTATACTCCATATTTTTCCTCTATAAAATCTTGTGCTATTTTTTCCATTGTTGCTTCTATCTTTATCACATCCTTCTTAACATCATTTCCAATTGGCACATATTTAATTCCTTTGTTCCATATATTTTTTCTTCTTCTGTAAAATCTATCTTTGAAAGATTGTATATATTATTCATTTTGTCATCTGTTATAATCCCTTGTTTTACTTTTTGTTCTTCCATTAATATTTTAAATTTTTTAACATGTCTCTTATTTGTTTTTTCATTTATCATATTTCTTCTTATCTCACATAATTCTCTAAATTTATTCTCTTCATCTTTTGTTATTTTGTCCCTCAATATGAATTCTATATTATTTATTTTTTTATATAAATGTTTTTTTCTTTTTATAACAACTTCTAATGTATTTCTTTAAGACATTTTTTTCTATCTTCTTTATAAATATTTTACTATTAATCAGTGTTCTTCTTAATTTCTCCATATTGATGAATTTAGGTATTATACTATTGTCATCACATTTTTTTAGGTATTTTATATTGAATGTATATATGTATAAAGTTAAGAATACACATGTATAATTTATATTTATTTTTTATTTTTTATTTATGTAGTACATTTTATTTTATATTAATTGTTTTATATGGGTTTGATTATTTATTTCAGGTTTTTAATATATATATTTCATGTTGTTTTTAGTTTTTTTATTGTTTAAAAAATTTTTTTATGGTGTTATTATATAGTTGTTTTTTTTGTTCATTATATCATAGCTCTGAAGAAGACTGCAGGTCAGTCGAAACGTAGGTGTATGTACAAATAAAGTTTGCTAAAAAGTGTTTGAAGTTTGGATAAATTGTATTTATATGATATTACGGCAAACATAAAGAAAAGTGTGATTTTGGTAATTTTTTTTTTTCATATGTCAAATGGATTGACAGGGAAGCAAATCCGGGCCAGCTGCAGCTATGCTAACCGCTAGGCCACCAACGCTTGACATGCTCAGCATACTTGTAAGTATTGTTTATATTGAATTACATTTTTCGGAGAAAAGTTTAAAAATATTGGAATTACATAATCATTTTATTTTAAATGATTTTAAAGTTTATGTCTGTATTAAAAATTAAATAATAATTTATATGCTAATAAAATGATTAGTAATAATCTTTAACATTTATTCAACATAATATACGAGTGCTTTCAAGTAATGTCACAATTGTAAACTAAATTGTAATAGTTTATTATGGATAAATATTAAAATATGATAAAAAATATTTGTGGCGAGAGGGGGGAAGATCTGAGTAACAACATAGCAGCTAATCCTGCCAAAAATGCATCTTTTGAACTATTTCCTTTGTTCATATGTCTTAAGTTATTTGTTTTAAAGTGTACAGAATTCATATGCTTTATTGTGTACTGAATGTATCACTTATGCTTTAAAAAAGGTAGAGTTAAATAAATGACTTTTATTAATAATTGATATATTAATCTTGAATTCAATTGAAAGTTTATATCTAGACTAAAAATATTAAAACAAAATTGATAATCAACTTTAACATTTATTCAAGACAATATCAAAAATGAATATTTTCTGGTAAAAAAAGCATTTTCAAATGAACTTAGATAATTTTATAAAATTTGATACATTGCCAGAGATACCAAAATGCTTAAATGTTATATGTAAAGCTCACAAATAAGCTCTTAACAAGCTTTGCAGAATATCCCCAATCCCAGACTGGTTTCCACTACTGGCTTCCTCAGTGAGGTACTAGGATATTTAAGCATTAGATTAAAATTACCAGGACAAGTCCAGCACTTTATCTAATGGATAATTATTAAGTAGAAAATCTAAAATTTTCAGATGTCCATATGTCTTCCAATCTAACTATCTAACTTAAATAGCTATATGGGACTGAACCAAGTTCAAATATGTCATATATTAATAACGTTAGCAATACAAAATTTCCAAAGCCTTAATAGCAAAAAATAAAATTATAAAGAAAACAAGTCATAATTCACATGACCTAATTTAACAAGCTTGTATCACAAATGTTATTTGCAATATATAACATTTCTGATACAAGCTTGTTAAATTAGGTCATATGACATATGATTTGATTTCTTTGTAATTTGATTAAATGTTGTAATCAGGTAAACAGATTTTTAAAAATTGATACTAGAATGTATGACATAAATGGTGAGTGTATTGCTCACAACCCCCAAATATCTATAGTGCTTAATTTTAAAATGGTACTATTGCTATGAATTGTTTTTTAAGTAGGTAGTTATTATTGTTTCTTATTCCATTTTGGGAGAGTTGTTTTGCTAGTCCCAATATTTTTTCTTATTTCCTGTTTCCAGGTAATAATGATTTCTCAATATATCAATTAGAAATTTCTGTGTATAGATTATATACTTAGAAATTCTATTGGCCAAGTTAAACACTCCATCTACCTGAAAATTATACACCATGATAAACTCATCTGTTTCTTATTATCTCACCCAGTAATAACTCATTTATGCTCATGTCCCATGTGAAGTGATGCTATAATATGATTGGATATTTTTGCACATAGTCTAACTGCTGCAAAATCCTGTTAGACAAATTAAACATTCCCTCTCTAAAAAGCTTTACACACCACATTCATCTCATCCATTCTTATTCATTCTTACCCACTGGTATTTTAGCCCTGATTCATTTCTTTTTTCCTCTTATTTTATTTTGATAAAAGTTATTTGAGTCTCTTATTATTCTGCTCTCATATCTCATATGTAACAATTTTTTTATAAAGATCTAAACATAAATCTCTACCCTCTTTACCAATAAATTTATCATACTCTCTGTACAATTTATTCTGAATTTTTTTCACCATCATACTTACAAAAATAAGTGTTCAATATCTTCTCTCAATCTATCATTTCCACACAAAGTACATTTATACTACATATCCTTATTCATTTTTACCACTAGCATCTAAGTTCCTGCTCTGTACCAAATATCAATAAACACCCTTTAGTGTTACATATTTTATATTTATTTAAAACTATTTTTTATTCATATTAATTCTCCACATTGTTAATTCTTTCTTTCTATCTATTTATTTATCTCTTTTTTATTCATCATAATTATGTACTTATAATGAATTATATTTGCCTTTTTTTTCTTGTATAAATACATGTAAATAAATTATCTATTAACTTTGTTTATTGTGAAGCCTTCCTTATCCAATTTATTTGTTGGTATATCCATATAATCCAATTAGCACTATTTTTCAAATCTATTTTTATTTATACACAATGTATATAGAAAACTGTTAAACATTTTTAATTTACTTTTGATTTATTTTATTAAAAAATAAAGTCCATTATGTTTCTTTATTTGCTGTTCACAATTCACCATGCATATATATTTTTTAATTATATCTAAAATTTTCTGAGTTCCTTATCAATATAATGTGCATCATTTTAAATAGTTGAATAAAGTAGCATTGCTCTTTTTTCAAATAATTCTACATATCACATATTATTGTATGAAAAGCCTATCTGATTTTTCATCAATCCTATTTTTAACTATTTGTACAATACCATTTTCCATTCAACAAACATCAAAAAACCTAATTACTACACTTTTTCTCATATTTCATCCTTCAATTTTATTTTTACTATTCAACAACAAAACCTTAGATGTTTCTTCACTGAATTGAATTTCATACTTTTCTCATTCCTTTCTATCATTTTTAATAGCAACTTCATATTTTCCATGCTGTTTACAGAAAATGCCATATCATCAGCCTTATTTCTAATCTTTTTATCTCAATTCCAACTTTCTTGGAAGCAAAATACATAATAAAGGTGATAGTGCACATCAAAATTTTATTCCAATTTCTCAAAACTCCATTGCATTAAAAGGGATGGATTCTTTTTGGTGAAATTAATATTAGGTGAGTTAATTTATAATAAACTTTATTATCCATTAAACTATAGAATGATAATAGGATATCTATAAAACATGCATTGGTAGAAAGATATATAAAAATAAAACATTTTATGTTTATATGTAGGGATATATAAAAGATAAAAATAATGTGGGTGAAGATAGAATTGTGAAGAACAAAAAGAGAGAATGATGAAAAATGTAAGCGCAGAAATTTTTTTTTACAGAGAATACTTGCCTGAAAGCAATTTTGAGAAAAGAATATTTAAAAGAAGGGCCAAGAAAGTTGATATAAAACTTGTTTTATAAGTATGCATAGAGGTAAAGATATGAACAAATGGAGAGAATTGGTGGGTTTTATAGGAGAATAAAGAAGAGCTGCATCTTCAGAAATATCAATAAAAGGAGCTAAACAGATTTGATGAGATTAAAACAGAAGGGAGATATAAGGGTTATTGTTAAATAGGGTTGATTAAATTGGAAAAGAGAATTGAGAAATCAAATCTATACAAAGATACGAAATTTTAGAGCAGCATTTCGATTAGGAGGAGTCAACTTGAAATTATCTGATCTAATGACAGTTAATTTTCATTAATTAAAAGTAGTGGAATAATATATATATATATGAATAAAGAGAGTTATTATTTTATTTTTCTACTTTCTTTTAATTTGAATGCAAATTAAAATGGATTTGATGTGTGATTTGAATTGTAGAAATGTAGCAATTTTTACTGACAAGACAGCTGGAAATGTGGAAATATTCTGAGGCCTTGTTGTTTTAATATAATTACATATTAAAATAAGTCTGTCAGGGTTGTAGTTTTTCATTAAAAAAAAAAGTAACAGTTTAAAAGATAAGAAATGAAAGAAAAAGATTTATTTTCATTTTAATGAAAAGCATTAAATGATTTTATATTTAACTAAAATAAGAAAATATCAACTTTTCTTCTTTTTTTTCAACCGTAGAATTATTTTCTGTAAGATACAGTTTTAATAACATTTTTATATCTAAAATATGAAAGTGTCTAAAACTTTCAAACAAAAGCTTTTCATCAATTTGATTCAGGGTTGGATTAATATATGAGCACTGATGAATATTATACTTCCAAAATAAGAATTCACCGTCCAAATCATTCTTTAATTTAACCCAAAGTTATCAAAGAGTTAGATTACAGACTATATTTTTAAATGATAGTCAAAAGTTGCCATGGTAACTCCATAGTTCTGAGCTTTATAAAATACTCTAGAGATTAAGTGCGAAGAGAAAAAAAATGGAAAAAGAAAACACTTATCAAACTTAATTTAAGAATGCTAACTGCAAATTCTATTTGAGTAAAAATATTTTCAAAACTCTAAGTTCTAATTAAATCTATTAAGAGAATAAAGAAAAATATAAATTCTTTTTTATTATTATAAGCAATGATACGAATTTATGTGTATTCAAAAACTTTTTTATTTTTTATTTGATCAAATGCAGATTCATTTATATTAAAATCTCGGTAAGTAAATTGATTGTGACTAAGTAAAGAGTCACTGCAACCCATAACCCTTGACCATCGTCAAGAATAGTTCGCATCGTTTTCTTAACACAGTTCCTTTTAGTAATACATATATTTCCAATTACGAAATTATAAAATAATTGCAATTCACGTACAGGAGCAACCCTTTAATGAATACAGCAATTCCAACTCCACAAATAAAATAAAATTGTTTTAAAGATGCATTTTAAAACAGTAGCTAACTCTCCATACAGTAATGCCACCTAGTGCAAGCCTCAGTAATCAATGGATGCAAATCCTTATCTAGTGCCTAATCATCCAATATTCCCAGACTAGTTTCTAGCTTGTGGATTTCATCAGTTAGGAACTTTGGATCAGACAGTTACTGCACTTAGATGTTAAGATCCAATGCAATCCTTCAGTAGCTACCTTTTTCCTAATTGGTTAATTATAAAGCTATGAGACAAGATCCAAAGCTCTTATTGATAAAAGCTCCAATCTAGAAACTATACTGGGAATATTAGATGGATTGGCATTAGATGGCGATTTTATGGACAAACCTAAGGCTTGCATTGGGTAGCACTACTGTATGGAAAGTTGATTACTGCTTTAACTGCTTGTGTAGACATACAAAATGGTGATGATGTGATGATGATGAATTTTGTGAGATTATAAAAACCAATCCATGAGCTATTAATGCATCAGCATGTAGATTATGTTAATCCATTTTTGCTTTTTATTTAATATTTTGCAGTGCTGTCTTAATTACTTCAATGAAAATTTTTTTCTGAAATATTTCAATCCTATTTCTAATTGCTACTCTTAAATGTATTTCATTTTCTGCCATATCTTGCCAATAAAAAACAACAAACAATGATCTTATAATTTCTGTAAAGATTATATGATAAATAGTAATAAAAAGAAGTGACAACTGAATGCATAATAGCATTAGTTCTGTCTTTAAATCCTAAGTTCTGATTAATGAAATGTTGAGTGCATTGATGATGTGGAGTTAGGAATGGGACAATAAGGGATTGGTATCAAATCATATCAAAGAATAAATTATCTGCTTCCAAATCTGAATTGGAATGGTGGGATTGTAATCATTTAGGTAGCCACATTGTATTCAAGAGTAATTGTCTTCATTCTACTTTAGAGCCACTTACTGTGTGCTTGTTTGGTTCCATATAGTATTATAAAATCTCCCCTTTAAATCAATTTCCAGATTTTTGCCTTAAACTGAAAAATCTATGATGCAAACCTGGAACTAATATATTTAAGCATTTAATGGATTATCAGTCTGGAGGTGCAATTTTTACAGCATCATTTGGTGTCCATTGATGACTTGCAGTAGATGCTTCTGAATTTAAGGTGAAGATAAGTGCTGTTAGTAAACATATGAAAATGTCATGTGATATCGGCATTAGTATTATGGTATTCAAGTCATGTGACATTGGTGTTAGTATTATTGCATTCATTATTCTGCAATAAAACATAACAGAAAATTATTTGAACATTTTGGGAAAACATATTTATTCCATGATGCAAGTATTGTTTCCTGCTCCAATGATAATAATGCTTCAGTTCCTATAACCATGAAGATAATATTATCTATTTTATAGAAGCTTACCCACTACCTGGTTTAAATACTATTAAGCTTCTTAAGAACATTCTTTCACTGATATTTTGGAGAACTTGGGGCTTTTCTTAATGAAAATTTTTTTAATTCTTTTTAAGCAGTTTAATATACTCCTTCCTACTAGTTGGCAAGCAGTTGGTGATGTAAATCTTAAAAAATATTAATAATAATATATTGCTCCATCTTTTTATACAATTTCTCTGTATTTTGAACATCTTAAATACCTTTAATAATTAATTCGATTTTAATTAATTAAAATATTAATTAAGATATGATAAAACTGTAATATGTGGCATACTCATTATAATATTAATATCATTTACATGTTTTATTACTTTTACAATGCTTCATATAATTACAACCTACTATTGACAGTTTCGATTGCCCCAGCAATCTTCTTCAGAACTTGATTTAAATTTTGAAGAAGATTGTGGAAACAATTGAAACTGTCAATAGTGGGTTGTAATTATATGAAGCATTGTAAAAGTAATAAAGAATGTAAATGATATTAATATTATATATATTTGGCAATGCAAAAAGAAAGATAAAGTTATAATACTTCATACTCATTATCTCATATTTATTATTAAAAATATAAAGCAAATATTTTAATTCTTTATAATATTTTTTTTAATGAAGATAGGCACCATTGTTGCTTGAAATCTAACTTTTTTATATTGAATAATTTGATAAATAATAATTGTATATTTTTATATTACCATTATTTATTGTAATTCATTTCAACAAAAATTTTATTAACAATAAATAGTGATTACATACTAATAAAGGATAAATAAATGAATAAGTTGTACAATAATATGATTATATAATGCTCTATTTGTCATCTGGCTAGATTATGTTATGAGAGCACAATTGTCATACTCTTATGTGGTTAGGTATATTGAAGAGATTCTAAGAACTTGTTTAATGGTATTAGCATTTTAATATAAACATGAATATTTTCTTTTAGAATTGCCTATTCTATAATGCTGGATAGGTGGGAGTTGATAATCAGGAAAAGGACAGAGCAGTTAAAGACCAGGTGTCATCAAAGACTTTACTGGAGTCAAGGAGCTGGTCACGTTTCTTGATTTTTTTTGAGCGTTTGATAAAACAATGGTATGATTTGTGGCAGGGATAATTCCATGAGAGTTTTGCATCTCACTATCCATATGGAATAAAGGACAAAGGTAGAAAGCCTTATTATTGAAAAAAATCCATTATGAATGGCATTTTCAAGTGAGAAAATTACATCAGGTCTTATGTTGGAATTGATTATAATTATATATTTCAGTGTTTTAAGTCTTGGGCACTGGTGTATAATAGAGTCTATGGTTTCACCTTCACGAGCACACAGACCACATATAGGGTCAATGCTGGTAAAACCTCTTCGGTGATAAAGAAACCAATTCGTGGGAAGTGCATTAAGATTTATTTTAATGATGAAGTCAAGGAATTTAGGTTCCAGACTCCATCTTTTGAAGTGAGTAATGAGTCTCTGGTTGGTTATGTATATATACACAAATACCCACATTTGATATTACATATATAAATATTAAGTTTTAATGATTTTAATGAGCACATAAATTGTTTTATAGCTTACCAAATGTATAATACTGCAAGTACAAACCTAGTCATAAAACAAAAAAAGTTCAAACTTAATTCTCAAAAAAATCATTTAAATCAACTTGTAAATAGTGCTCCCTTTTTTGTTATATCAGTGCTAATCAATCTTTTATTTGACAAAATGGTACATCATTGATATATCAAACAAAGTGGGGATTATTAACAAGTTTCAGAATCTAGTACCATATGCAAAGTTGTTGGTCTCGTGAATAGATAAATATTAAGTTTATATGTTGAAACATGAATATGAAGACTTTAACAAGGCAGCAGACACTTTGATTAAAAATCTTAATCCTCAGCATTTACTTACAATAGTTACATGTTGTTAATAATATAAATGCTACAAGCAGTACCTGATACTGCTCATGAGGTTCGAAATGAGAATTTAAAAATAAACCAACTAAAACTAATTTTAAAATGATTTATTTCAGACTGGAACATTTACTGTACATTTTTCAATGGTTACAACATTTTTTAGCAATTTAATTGTTACAACTAATAACTGACAAACTGTTATTAAATGCTTTTATATGAACTCGCCTTGTCTGTGGATGTTTCTGTCTGCATGTCCATATGTCCTTATTTTTGAATTTTTAACAATGAAAAAAATCTGTTTCCATTGAGAACTTGAACTCACATTTTTATGCTTCCGAAGAAAATTCCATAAAAACTAAGCCAATGGAAGTATTACATTTGTAGAATAAAATTTTGTTAATATTAATTTAACTTATATTTGTATAATTAAATTAATATTTACTAAAGCAATAAACCTCAACCAATGTGCACTTGAAAATGTGAAGGTGGGAACCTCTACAAGTCTTAACCACAAGCTTACACTTTGGAAGAAGAATGTAAGCTTGTGGTTAAGACCTATAGAGGTCCCCACCTTCACATTTTCAAGCGCACATTGCTTGAGGTTTATGCTTAGTAAATATTACTTACATAATCAATGTTCATTAAATAAATTTATAATTAATTAAATTAATTAAAATATATATATATGTCAACAGATGGTGTTCTACCAAAAACACCATCAAGCGTATGTTTACATAAACGTCAGAGCATGCATTCACTATCTCTAACTTTAATTCCACTTTCAGATCATGATTTCAAGCTATTTGCTATCATCAATGAAAGACAGGAATTTTAGAAACTAGATCTAAACACAAACTCTGAGCATTTATGAAACAGTTTCTATTCAGCTTGCAAGCACGAATCTTTTAGACACATAATGTCTTCAAACTCAGCATAGCAAACCAGATAGCTATATGGGTCTGATCTCAGTTCAGCATCACCACATAGTAGAAGCCTTTGCAATATATATCATTGCTAGAAAGACCTGTTTTTTGTTTTTCATAAATGTACCTTTGAGGTCTTTCTAGCAATGATATATATTGCAGAGGCTTCTACTATGTGGTGATGCTGAACTGAGATCAGATCCATATAGCTATCTGGTTTGCTATGCTGAGTTTGAAGACATTACTTGCCTAAAAGATTCACACTTGCAAGCTGAATAGAAACTGTTTCATAAACGCTCAGAGTTTGTGTTTAGATTTAGTTTCTAAAATTCCTGTCTTTCACTGATGATGGCAAATAGCTTGAAATCATGATCTGAAAGTGGAATTAAAGTTAGAGATAGTGAATGCATGCTCTGACGTTTATGTAAACATATGCTTGATGGTATTTTTGATAGAACGCCATCTGTTGACATAAATACAAGTGTTAGCAAGTTTTTAATTTGTTTTTTGTTTTTCATAAATGTACCTTTGACGTCTTTCTAGCAATGATATATATTGCAGAGGCTTCTACTATGTGGTGATGCTGAACTGAGATCAGACCCATATAGCTATCTGGTTTGCTATGCTGAGTTTGAAGACATTATGTGTCTAAAAGATTCATGCTTGCAAGCTGAATAGAAACTGTTTCATAAACGCTCAGAGTTTGTGTTTAGATCTAGTTTCTAAAATTCCTGTCTTTCACTGATGATAGCAAATAGCTTGAAATCATGATCTGAAAGTGGAATTAAAGTTAGAGATAGTGAATGCATGCTCTGACGTTTATGTAAACATATGCTTGATGGTGTTTTTGGTAGAACGCCATCTGTTGACATAAATACAAGCGTTAGCGAGTTTTTAACTTGTTTTTTGTTATATATATATATATCTGACAGATACATTACATTTTTTGAAATTTTATTAATATTGACTTTACTCAAACTTAATTAATCTAATTAATTAAAAAGTCAATATATGAATATTTTTATATAGTAAAGAATCACATAATATTTAAATTTAGAATTCATTTGTTAGAGGGCATATGTTTTATTTTCATGTCTTAATATTAAATTATAATTTTCACCAGATTTTTTTGTAGTTTTAACCATTTTTAAAAATAATATGTAAATATTACTAAAAAGTAAAAAAATAATATGCAAAAAGATTTTTTTAAAAAAATAATACTTTTGTGAAAATAGCTGACTAAAAAGTAGAAAAATAATAAAGTAATCCACTTCTCAGTTAATATGCCATTCTTGGAAAATAACACAGATCTTAAGAATCTAGATTTGTTATAAAACAATTAGGAATTTTAGAAATATTGTTATTTGATAAAAGCATTCGAGACTCAAATAAATTATAAAAATCCAAAAGACCTCAAATACTTTTATGAAATGACAATATTCCTGCAATTTCCAATTGTTTTATAATAAATGTAGATTCTTAAGATTTCTGATATTTTCCAAGAATGCCAAATAAGCTGAGATATGTATTACTTTCTTATTTTCTACTTTTTAGTTGCCTATTTACATAAAAACATTATTTCAGAACCTTTTTTTACATATTATTTTATAACACAATTAAAGTTTCAAATGGGCATTTAAAACAAGTGAAATAACTGAAAATAATTTTAAACATTACTTACAAAGAATATTACAGCATTTATATAAAAAAGTATAACCATAGATTTCAAAAAATATATTTAGAATAGAATCAATATGAGATGCTGATAATGTGAAACAAAAGTTATAAATACTTATATTGAGAAAAATTTGTATTAATTAGTTTGTTTGTTTTTTTGCAAAATATAAATACACTTATTAATGTACTGAGATGGATGCCTGTTCAATTTATAACATCTTAGGAAAGCAAAGAGTATGAAAACTTTGTGCAGTATGACATACTGCTTGTATCCATATCAATTGAATGATTATTTATTCAGGATCTCATCTTTACTCACCTCAAGTGACAGGTTGATTTTCAGTCTCTAAATACTTTTTTCTAAGTCAATCTATCTACTCTTCACAAATCTGCATAATGGTTAGTTTCTCAGGAGGTCATGGGGTATTTGAGTATTAGAATTGATAGTTGAACTTTGATCAAAAAACGTATAATTCTTGCACTTCATCACTTTAACACTCCAGTAAAACACACAGATCATTATCACTACTGGTTTGTAGCAGATGATATTAAGAATGATTTTGATAATGCAATATGTATTATACTGAATATGAACTTGTATATGTCAAATATGTTTAATAATATTATTATTTGTTTCTACCTATTGCTAATGAAATAAATGGTTTAAAACAATTACATCACATGATCATCATTTTCTATGTTTGGTAATGCTAATGAAATACATGGTATTATAACAAAACTAAGCAACAGCAAATTATTGCTAAGGGTAATTGTTATCACTTCATTGGTGCTAATAGTTTTGCTTTCTCTCTTTCTTTTAGTCAGTTAAGTTTGATTGGCTACAGTTTAAGTAAGCACTTTCTAATTAATATATTTATAAAAGAAAAACTTCAATCTGTTAATAACAGGCAAAACTCACTATACGTTTTGCCACTCACTGCCAGCTAGAGTAATCAATGGATGCCAGAAGGCTTGTGCATAAAATCCCCAGCTAGTGCTTACTCATCCAATATCCCCAGACTAGTTTCTGGCTTGTAGCTTTCATCAGGGAGGAGCCTTGGATCTGAGAGCACTATATCTAGATCTTAAGATCTAATGCAACCCTCCAGCAGCCATATTTTATCTCTACTTAACTACAAAACTATGAGTCTTAAAATACTATGTATAGTGGGTTTTGCCTGTTTTAATAACAGTTATAAGCAAGTATAAGAAATGGTGATCATATGATGTTTACTGTTAATAACAGTAAAACAACCTTCAAATAGCTCACTTCAGGAAAAATTTATTTTCAAGAACTTTTCATAGAAAAACACTGAAGAAGAAAACAATACTCACAAAGAATGTCAATGACCAAGTGGTAAAAATTTGGATGTTTTCTAACCTTATTTATTTCCTAGCTAAGAATCGCTATAATCATTTACTGACCAGTATTAGAAGGATAGTTAAATTTGTTATAGGAAAGTTATCTGGAAAAAAAATCTCAAGTCTGTCGAAAAAATAGTTAATTTTATTTATCCCAAATTCGAACTCAGATGCAAACATATGAGGCGGATACGCTACCGTTGTTCTTAATATATATGCACGTCATAATATATATATATATAAAGTAAAAAAAAAAAATGAAAATGTTATAAATATTTTAACACTTCCCTTTTATCTAAATATATAGAATTATAAGAATTTTTTTTTCATTGGAAAAAAATGCTTAAAATTTTTAAATTATTTTAATCAGCTCAGAAAATTTTACTAAAAGACGGATATGGAGATGAAAATAAACCATTTTTTATTATTATTTTTATTACTTTTTTTAAATACATTAAACAGTCAATTAGGCTTAAATATTTTTAATAGATAACTAAAAAAATCAGTAATCCCCAATAAAGATATTTTACTAAATATTTCCATAGTAAATTATATGTACTTATAACTTTCATTTCACCTCATATATTTTAATTAGATGAATGCTCTATGTAGTTTACTGTCAGTCTCCGGAATCTAAGATTCTCTGATCGATTTCAGTTATGGTGCTAATGGCTTTCGGGCTTTTTATGAACTTCTAGTAATAAACCTATTTGATTATTTATTTATAGGAATAAAGACATCTGAAAAATTTATCTTTTATATTAAAGAGTAGATGGTGAAATGGAAAATTTTAAGATATGAATGAAAAAAGTTAGAATGAAATTAAATTAATTATTCCATGTTATTGTGTCTAGTAATAATAAGTATATTAATCTTTAAGTAAGGTTTAAGATGTTTATCTGGGCTAGAAATGATATGTAATAATTTCTAGCCTAATAAATAATTAAGATATTTATCTGAGGAGAGATGTTCAGAGATGTAAATGTGAAGTGTTTGGCTACCAGGGGACGTTATATTTGCCTAAATTTAAATTTAAGGAGGGGGGATTACTTATAAAGTGTTAAACAAAATTCATTCACAGTAAATCATATTATAAATTAATTACGTTCAATATTCATTAACCCTTAAAGCTATAACAAGGTTTGATGAAGCAAAAGATCTTATCCATAAGCTCCAATGTGAAAACAAGCACTTAACTCAGCTATATAATCAGAACAACATGGTTTTTAGGCTGAGAAATATTATACCAAACTATCAGCACTAATGAAAACCACAATAAATTATGCAAAATTTCCAATCCCATATGCTTGTGGCATTCCCATTCTATCAAAAGAGTATTCACTCCTCTCTGGTACTAATGTTGATGAGGCACTTCTGCACCACTTGAATGTTTTCTTAAAAAATCTCAAAGCACTTCACAGCTATCAAAACAAACTTCGCACAAAATTACTAAATATCAAAACAACAAGTTCTTGATGAAATAGTATATTTAAAACAACCTATTATGCTAGCAAATAACCTCATTCCAGCTAACATATATAAGCAAGTGGACTACATTATATCTTCATTCCTACAGAAATACTATAATCAACTTTGTTCAAAGGAATATCACACCCCTCACTTATCAACAAATATAATATTCTGTATAAGAAAAAAAACTCTAAAAATCCACATTCAACAGTAAATGATTTGCATCTCATAACATTAGAAGACATTGATCAGAAAATGTTTGCTAGAATCATACTCAAACAGTTAAATGTCTATGCTTTACCTAAGATTTCCCCTTTGCACTTTGCCATCAAAGGGCAAAAAGCATCTCAAGCAATATTATTAGCACAAGAAACAATACTTTATATCAAACAAAGCAAACTAACTAACTAAGTGACATGCCAGGTAGACTTCAAAGCAGCCTTTGACATTGTATACTGGAACTTCTTATTCTCTATACTAAACCAAATGCTATCAAATCACACACACCTTGTTACAGCTATTAAAAACTATCTTAACAATAGAACAATTAAACTTAAAAAAAATTACATGAGACTCTCTCAACCCTTTAAGCCAAGTAGAGGCATCCCACAAGGCTCCCCACTTGCATCATTACCATTTGCGATATACATAGACCCCCATGATTAAGGACATAGAGCAATGCATAGATGGTATTTTTCTTCCACACCTAGGCACAACTGTCAAGGTCATATCATGTGTTGATGATGTTTTGATAATATTCAGGAACCAGCAAAATATACCTATGATATTTCATAAACTGAAAAAATTTGAAACTATAACAGGATCCACAATACAAATCAACAAATCATCCTTATGGCAAATAGCTACCGGTCACAGTCTTCCCTTGCTTTTCACAGATATATATTCTTCCTTTCTTGGCATACCTATTAACCTTTCAAAAACACAACTAAGTCATCACTTAAATCTTCTTGTCATAGACAAATTTAATACAAAAATAAAGTGCTTCAACTCAAAATTGCTATACCCTATAATAAAAGTTTGCATCATCAATGCCATTCTAGGAGGTATACTTGCCTATTACAGCCCTTGGATGCATCTCAAAAAAAATTATTAAGTATTTCATGAGAATAGCAAAAACATATATATGGAGATCCACATCACAACTTCTATCAATCGAAAATACATTTCCCAATATGCAAGAGTGGGCTTAACCTAATAGTGCCACAATCATTCACACCCTACATTAGAGCTAAGATGTACATTATAACCACTACTAACCCCTTCCTAAAGACAACTCCTCCATCTCTACTACTGCTTGCTATTACTCCATATGTGAATCACCAATTTTTCACTGATCATGCCATTGAGCATGCTGATTTACTGGACAATTATAACATTAATACTTTAATTGGTTTATCATACAAAGATCTAAAAAAATCATTACCCCAATAGGCAACTTTGGTCAACACTATCTACTGCCAGAACACTGACTAAATTTCAAAATTTATGCATGCCTCACTCATGGCTAAAATTCCTGCATAATCTGCTACTTGATATAATACCAACAAAGTTATTTCTCATAAAACACTTTAAATTAAAATATAGATCCTACTTGCATACTATGCAATGCACTCCCAGAAAATACATCCCATATCTTTGAGACATGTCCATACTTTTCACCCTTACGTCGCTTTGTATTCCACAAAGACACAATTAATTTAAAAAATATGCTCATAAACAATATAAAGAAATTAAAACCATTCAATGCCTTTGTAAACATTCACACTCTCAGAACAATATGGCTTGCCCGTTGTGCTGTAATCTTTGGTAATAAAAAATACAATGTACTAAAAAAAAATAACAAAGAATGGCATAACATATATCTATATGCTCAAAAATATATACCCAGTAATGTCACAAAAAAAATATGGCAAAGCAATATATTCCTTAGCTGCTCATTAATGCAATAACAGAAATCATCTCGTTCCAATTCACTGTATTCTAAAAACCTCCTAAGCAATGTAAAAAAAAAAAAAAAAAAAAAAAATGTAAAAAGCTCTTAATGTAAATATAATAATTCTTGTAAATATTTTGTTACTAATAAAGTCTACTTATATATATATAAAGATTTTATTTTATTTTTATTTTATATAGGTATATTGAATTTTGTAGTGTTTATTTTAGAATATTTTGATTATACATATGGATATCTTTATTAATAAATACTTAACTAGTTAGTACACAACATAATATGAAAACAAAAATGGAAAGTCACTAAACCCTCTCATCACATTAGTTGTCAACATTTTTCTTTGGTGATGTTCTACACAGAGAAAGAGATCAGTCGGTGTCTTTGCCTTGTATTAGATGATTTCAATGTTAGTTTTTTATCTGAAATCACTATGAGGATATTAGTCAACAAGTCATATGCCCACGTGATAACACTCAGTCAATATTGGTGATAAAATTTTTGCATGAAAGTCTACAAAAAGAATTTCGGTTGTGAAACAACTCAAAAATTTTGTCTTTTTATATTAATTTGATAAAATAGCTTTTAATTATTTTTTTTTCATGTGTCAAAGCATCGGCCTGGAAGCGAACCCCAAACCCGGGACAACTGCTTGTAAGGCAGCTGTGCTGACCGCTCAGCATATAATAAAAGGGCACTTTTCTCTTTATAGATGGACATTGTACAGAACTATATTACTTACAATGGTTTCCAATCTCCAATGGTAAAAATTGGAGTGTTTTTTTATTATTCCTGTCTTCACCTCTAGCAAAAAAAAGCTTGACATCTTTTTACCAAGCGATATCAGATGGTTATCTGGCTCTTGGGTTTGAATCCCAGCTCCTGAGCACGATCCTTGTAATTAATTTAATAAAATTATCACAAAAAACATAATTCAATATTTGCTACTATTATTAATACATTAAAATAAGACATTGTAATATTAATTAAATTAATGCATTTCAAATTGACAGTTAATCTTATATTGTTTATAATTACCGTTGCAAAATTGCAAGTGAAATAATCGAAAGTTTCAAACACAATAAATAAAGATTTGATTTAAAATTCCCTTAAGTAATTCACAATCCGGTGTATTTTATATTATTTTTAGTTGTTTCACTAGAGATTAGATTTCTAATTATTTTTAGCAACTGAAAGACTATTTTGATCCTTTGACATAACATCAGAAATATAATTTCTTGAGAAGTGGTTTATTAACATGATTCTTTTGATGAGAATGTTATCAAATTGTCAATCTTTCAACAACGTTCTCTTTTACATTTCTTATTGACCACTTCTTTTTTTTAAAAAAAAAAAAAAAAGATGCATTACTTTTTAATTATTTGTGACAAGTTTAAAACAGACCTGAACTTTTTTAAAGATATGGGAAAAAAAACCTTGTCAGTTACACACCCATAGCATAGTGATAATTCTGTTTGACATTTCCATAAATTGAATTTAAAAATTTATATTCTTTATCGTTAGATCTTTTATAGTTTAGATTAACATGTATTGTAATTGTTTTTGGCATTGATATGAATGAAATAAATACTTACCTGGGGGAGAGGTTTTTTTTTTAAGCTGAGTATCTTGAGTTAATAAAGAAATTGTATAAATAAATAAAAAAGTAATATAATTTAAGTACCAAATTAAAAGAAAAAAGTTTTCTCTGATAAAATCAGTATGTGCAAAGTAATAGTATATATCTACCACAGTAGTATAAATAAAATCCAAGAGAGATCATCCACGAGGAGTATCCAGAGAAAAAATATCAGACACTGAGCCAGCCCAGCTTATCTTTTGTGAGTCTTAGGGGGCTATACATGAGGTCTATCTATGAGACCATGGCCTATTCATAAGGCCAATATATGCTGCTGGACTATTCTAGAAGCTCAATCATCTAGGTCTGGACAGTGCCAAGCGTATACTTCAAAGCATCATGAACACACTGCATCCAGGCAGCCCCGCTCAACTATACACTTACCACAAACATGAAAAGTACAAATTCATGCATCACTTTCAAAATGTCATTTTACTAAAGAAATTATTTAAAATTTCATTATCATATATAACTCCTACTCACCACAGCTATATATGTGTTTATCTGTGCTTCTCTGCTTTTATTTATGTCAGCATATATATAATTACTTCTTCAGCAAGCTGGGGTTCCCTGGGCAAACTGGAAGATTTTTCTTGGTAAGTTTGATTTTAGTGATTGTCATCAACAAAAATGTAATCCATGTAAAATGTTGGTCTGTAATTGGTCTCTTTCTGTCTAGAATTATTCCAGGCAAGCAGGCTGTCTTGGTTTGATAGATTTCAGGCAAACAACTGTCCTCTCCATGTTTACATCTATGAATTTCAGCACAAAGAAGTGGGTCATTTTCTCCATGTGAATTCAAACTCCTATGAAGAAAAATAGCAGTTCCTGAATCCTGCTTTCAGCTGCATCAGTTCACGGTAGCTCTTTTGCCAACTCTCTAGTCAGCTAAAACCAACTGCTGCAAATTTCAACAAGCTGCAACAAAATATTGTAACCAAACTTGCAGCTCACCCATTTTTACAAAAGTATTATCCAGACTCCAGCTGATATTTTTATCAGTGCTTTCATCGAATCATCTGAGGTGATAACTGCACCTTGATTGAAAACAGAGTTTTATTTTTATCTCTCTAATCCC
Organism: Epiperipatus broadwayi; assembly: GCA_028023455.1. Classification (NCBI taxonomy): domain Eukaryota; kingdom Metazoa; phylum Onychophora; class Udeonychophora; order Euonychophora; family Peripatidae; genus Epiperipatus; species Epiperipatus broadwayi. Next base: position 51 of record JAQFVV010008549.1, on the reverse strand, counting down.
TTGGAATCTATATACATGTTTTTACTTAGATAATAAAAATTGACAAATTAA